>JAVQJD010105992.1:0-15776 GCA_036023655.1 Nannoperca australis
CCCCCCCCCCCCCCCCCCCCCCCCCCCCCCCCCCCCCCCCCCCCCCCCCCCCCCCCCCCCCCCCCCCCCCCCCCCCCCCCCCCCCCGCGGGAGACACAACTGCACAGCTGAAACAGAAAAACCGCCGCGCTGTTGTTGCAGTGAGTGAAGCAAGATCCCGAAAGGCGATGGAGAGGAAAGGAGGCAGGAGGGAGTGCAGAGTTATTTTCGGAAAGGTCAAATGCTCTGTGATCCATTGTTTTTGACACCAATAAAGTTAGCTATTGAATGTGACGTGTTTACTTGCAGTCCTCGGACTCACACACACACATGCACACAGGCATCATACTCAGATGTGGTCATCTCAGGTGGAGGACGTCTCTTGGGGAACACACAGAAATAGACAGCTGCGCTAAGCTGAGCGTGAACACTGCAGTTCAACAGTTTAGCTGTTTACAGAGGACAGGGCGGTTGTTTGTTTGTGCAGTAATAACTCAAAGGTGACTGGATGGTTTTTAGGGCACATTGTTTCAGTCGTTTATTGTGTTTTTATCAAATCAGGACTGCAGCAAATGAGTTTCTTTATCAACTCTCTGAATGAACTGATTATTGTTTGATAAAAAATGTTTATCGCAGCTTCCCAAAAGCACAAAGTGACGTCTTAAAATGTCTTGTTTTGTCCGACCAACAGTCCAGGATATTCAGTCAACAGTCATAAAAGACTACAAAACACAAGATGTTTACATTTGAGAAGCTGGATCTGTGCTCTACATCAAGTCATCAGTATCAGTATGAACTTGTGACAACTCTCCGGTCACGATGTGGCGCTGTGAGGAAGTCACTGGACAGGTTGAGCACTTACAAAAGTGCATAAAATGCTGTTGTCCTCTTTCTGATTCCTGACTGTCCTAATCAAGTTGAACATACTCGGGGGGGCTGTGTTGACAAAGGGTATGCAATAAATATGTTGTTATGGATCAGCCAATCAGAACGTTTGAAGAACAACAGGCCTGGTTAGTCTTTCCCTAAACGCCAGCACGCCTCAGCCAGCGAATATTAACAGGCAGGTTTTCGCTGGTGTGGAATCAGTTTCACACTCGCTATCTTTGGCCACATGAAGGACTGCGAACAGGATGGGAAGTTGCCACCCACCAGCCAAATGCTTCTGTGTTTTTTCTTTCTTTCTTTACATGGCTATTGACTTTTTCTCAGCTTGTAACCAGCACATGCATGTTCTCAAAATCTAGTTTGCTGGAGAGATAGTAAAAGTTGCTGATGCATTTTGGGATTTGCCAGCTAGTGTTTCATACAGCGTTCTCTCTTGACTATAAAGTATTTAATAATAAGTAAAAAAGCAAGAAATAAATGTAATTTTACAGATTCTTTGTCGGTCTTTCTCCTCCCTTTAATCTTCTGGTGGCCGCACATATTCATCTTGTGAACCGCCAGTACAATAACAACCAGCCCCTCACTGTGAAATACAGACAGGAAAGTGTTGCAATCTTTAAATAAATAAATCTGCTGCAGCACATAATTGCAGGATATTAGTCTTTGCTTCCAATAGTCAGATCAAACTATACAGACGTTGGAAACTTCAGAAAGCAGGATAGAAATGCACCAACATAGATTTTAACACTAGGTTACATGACGGTCGTTAGTTCATTTATTCACACGTCTTGTGAATAAAACGACGCGTGTTTGATGTAGGCCCCAAGTCACGTCACGAAAGGGTGTCTTTCTGTTAAATGTGACCACGTGGCCGTTTGTTGCCGCTGGCGTGAGTGTGGCGGAGCCGAGAGGGAACTGCTGTTGCTGACTCAGGTGCTGCTGATGCGGTGGTCTGTGCTGAGCGAGGCGGAACTGAGCCGGCGACACGGAGGCCATTGCATCAAACTGTGTGTGTGTGTGTCTGTGTGTCTGTGTGTGTGTGTCTGTGTGTCTGTGGGGGAGAAAGTGGGAATTGATCTGAGCGCAACTCGACCCAACATCTTGATTACAGCAAGCAAAAGTGTTTCAATGTCCATAAAGGCACCTGACTGTTGTTTAAAGACGGACTTGAAACATGGAGAACTTATCCTTTAAAGATGGCTTCCTGCTTTCTTTTCATTTATAATCTCTTTCCTTGTGTCTAGGTGATGTCAATTCCAAAATCTCCAGCGTGTACATCAACAACACTCACGGGGTGGATGACGATGACTTCTACGACAGAAACTTGGCTTTATTCGAGGTTCGAATGGAATTATCCTGTCAGAGCACGTTATAATCGTGTTATAAATGTGTAGACTTTGGTTTGTATGGGAGGTAGAAAACACTTTTCTTTATCTATTCTTTATCTCTTTCCACTCTATTCCCCCCCCCCCCCCCCGGCTCTTTTCATACCACAGGAGGAGATGGACACTCGGCCGAAGGTGTCTTCTCTGCTCAATCGCCTTGCCAACTACACTAACTTGACGCAGGGGGCCAAGGAGCACGAGGAGGCCGAGAGCATCGGTGAGAAGAAGAAAGCCAGAAAGGTAAACCAGTCTCTGAGAGCCCACCTTCTTAACTTATAATAGACTTTCAGACCCATAACAGGATTCTGATGCGCAGTTAAAACACCTTGTAACATCAGAATCAGAATCAGAAATACTTTATTAATCCCAGAAGGGAAATTGTTTAAACAATCATAACACAACAAACAGACCCACTTGTTCTTAAAGTACAGCAATAATAACCACAATGGTGATTATGGAGGCGTGGCGGAAGCTGGAATGATCATGTTCCCAATGTTTTATATGGTTACCAGTGCACACGTTTGAACTGAAATAAGACCAGAAAGACTCTCACACTTTCACATGGTCTTTGAGTAGCTGTCCTGGGCAAACGACATCTTCCGTCGACTACGAGCCTGAAAGTGAAAGTCCAGTCGGATGTGACCCTGATCTGCACTGAAACCCTTGCTGACAAGCAGCCGCTCTGTTGTGGTGGCTCAGAGTCATTTCCTGTTTCCGCCCTGTTCTGAATGCACGTTTGCCGGATTGGGCACATTTGGCAACAGACGGCTGGGAAAGTTAAACCAAAACATTTTTAATCTTCCCTCCCGGCCACGCGCTGTCTTCAGTGTAAGCATGAACACAAGTCTGGTGCATCAGGGTGGTGTAGTGCAGTGATTCCCATCCCACATGGGAACAGAAACAGAAACATATCGGATCATGGTTTGAAACGTCCGGCTTCTGTCACTCCGAGAGGTTGTAGTATGATTCAAGTCAGACCACAGCTGTTGTGTGTGTGTGTGTGTGCGTGTGCCTGTGAACTGTGCTTCTCTGTGTTTACCCAGAAGAGAAGGTAGAAAGAAAATGTCTAAATGGAGCGTGTTGCTGATAATGGATTCAACTTGATTTTCGTTGCGTCTCTCTGTTGTCAGTCTCCACAGATGGGGACGTTTATGGGTGTTTACCTGCCCTGCCTCCAGAACATCTTCGGGGTCATCCTGTTCCTGCGGTTGACCTGGGTGGTGGGGTCTGCTGGGGTGCTGCAGGGCCTCTGTATTGTCTTCATATGCTGCTGCTGTGTGAGTGTCCAACGTGTTTTTAACAGACGGGACCACGAGGAGACAAAGATGAAAATGTCCTAAAATCCGTCCGTCTTCCTGTCTCTCTGCAGACGATGTTGACCGCGATATCGATGAGTGCGATCGCCACTAATGGAGTTGTACCAGGTATTCCTCCACCTTTCATCCTTTCCAAACACGTGGGCTACATGGTGCTGTGGTAATCTCTTACACGTTACTTTATTAACTATTAAACGTAATTAATTGGATGCAACGACTTATTAATGGACGATTATTTTAACCATTTGGCTTATTGTCAAGTAATCACTTTAAGCATTTGCTGGTAACAGTTTAAACATGCCAAGATGAGGGAGCTTTTCTTGGTTCACATTTAGTTTTTTATTCAATTTTGGGGTTGCTGATCATACTTACCAACAGATGATTGTCAGCTGGGGATGAAAATGTTCATGTAAATGATCTGAAAAACCAGTTTATAGATCAGTAGTAATGTTAAAATCACCCTACCTCAGATAAACCCAGTCCTGGCTTTAGTCGTGATAGATTGATATTCGTCCATCTGCATGCTGACACACGTCATTTGTGTCAGTGGCACCAGCACTTTGTCTAACCCTGTGCTTTAATGCAAATGAGGTTCAGCCAACGTGATGCTAAACACAACTAGAGAATACGGAGGCGAGAATACGTCTCCATGATAAAGCCACAACGTAGACTTCAGGATGCGACTCATCCGCTCCTACCTGACTCTCACACGGCTAGTTGGAGCTAGTTTGACCTCTAGATGTTCATGTGAATGTTTCCAGGTTGTTTCCCGTTAGTTTTCCAGCTGTGGTGGTGCTGATGTACACTTGCTTTTCTAATGGGTGTTATTTCTGTTTGTCCCGTCTCTCCCTCTGTCCACCTCTTCCTGTCTGTCTGTACACACATAAAAACAAATCCCAGAATATTTATCCGCCATTGACTTTAACTTTCACTGGAGCGCCTCCAGAGGAATATCCCAAATGTGAAAGTAGTGTGATATTTCCACCGGCATGTGACATTGCGATAACTGTAGGATGGAAACCCTCGGTAACATAGAGGATTAATCTAACATGTCTTCTTTGGCATCAAACATTTCATTCCATGCTGTCTTTTTCTCACCTGAACGTCTTCTCATCTTCAAGCTCTCACCGTCACCTTCTAACCATCTAGTCTCAGATGGTAGTTAATGCTGTATATGTAGTTCACTGTGGTTAATGTGACGGAGTAATCAGAAGTGTTTGGCTTCCCGAATACAGCTCGGCACATTGTGTTTCTTTCTTTCTTCTTCAAAGAGGTTTCCAGAGACAGTTGTTGCAGCATGCGCTCAAGAACTTGCAGCTTATTCACTTTACATGTTCCATACGTTCAAACATCACATTCATTTGCCCATTGGTTTCATTTCCATTCATTTAGTTGTGTTTGTCTAACGTGCAGGAAACACGCGTGCTTTTTGTTGCATTTTGGAAACCAAACACTGAATTCTGAGCTAGTGACTTTGTAGTTTCTCTTACTTTACAACTGGTTCAAATTGTATCAGCAAAGTATGCTCACTGTTTTTAGCTCACATTTGAAATGTTCCCATACGAGCGCCAATACAAGACCTCGATTCTGTTTATTCAGTTTCAAATAAGTCTGTGCTCCCCAGAAACAGCTGATCAATCGGAGCTTAGATTGCTGGAATAAGAATGCCGTCTTCCTATGTAGCTAGCTTGCTAAAAAAAGGAAAATGGCAACAAGCGTGGATGAGATACACAGTTAAACATGCTGTTGTAAGTAGACTTCCTGTCACAACTCCTGAATCGACATGTTTCTTTGATTAATGTTAAAATACATAAAAATGATTATCATGTACTTTTTCATAAAAGAAAAGAAGCCAAAGTTTTCAAAAGGTACATTTTGTCTAAACACAAGCAGCCGCAGCAGAACTTTGCCTGAATAAAGACGCGTCGAACTGGCAGAGGTTTCAGTACAGTCTGTTTTCCACACTTGGTGCTACAGACGCATCTGGGTCAGTACCAAAAAGAAACTTTCAGTTCTTCCAGTGAAGCAAATACATTTGCAGATACTGTTTGACCAAAGATCTGCTCTGTCTTCTTACTCCAACGTGTCGTGTAGAACATTATGCTTATTTCTTCAAGCATAGGATGACTTCTCTCATCAGCTGACTTTCTCTCTCTCTTTACCTCCTAACATCATAATGTTACTAACATCCATCCCTCTCTCTCTCTCTCTGTGTCCCATCTCCTCTTTTTGTCCGTCATCTCTTTATTCTCCATCCTTTCTTCTCTTCTCTTTACAATCTTCTACCACCCCACTTTCCCTCTCTCCCTCTTTATTTCCACTTCTTCCAACCCTGATGTACAACCTGCCCCGCTCTCTCTCTCTATCTCTCTCCTTCCTCCTCTCCCCTCTTCCTCCCCTCCAGCGGGAGGCGCCTACTTCATGATAAGTCGCTCTCTTGGTCCAGAGTTTGGGGGGGCTGTGGGCCTGTGTTTCTACTTGGGCACCACCTTCGCTGGAGCCATGTACATCCTGGGAGCCATCGAGATCCTTCTGGTGGGTTTTGTCTTCGTCGTCATCATCATCATAATTACTATCTTCACCCCTTCCAGGGTTTCATCTTCATATGTAGCAGTGATGCTTGTAACTATTTAAATACCTGATGTCAGTATGTCGTCGCCATTGTGCTCAGTGCTGCGAGTAAAATCTTCTGTCAGGGTATATGTAATTATATATATATATATACACATATATGATTAAATGGGGATGTGCCGGTATCACATACATTTTCATGCTGTGATTATTGTGGCCAGGAACATCACAGTAACCTGAATTATCACAGAAATGACGGCATTAGAGATTGTTGTCTGTGTTTCACCACAGTGTGTTGTAGAAACAGTTTACCGGCACATCCCTATTGTGCCTTTAAATTGTCTGTAAAATGAGTTGAGAAATCGTTTTTGGATTAACTAAGCAGATAATCAGGCATATGAAATACCTGAGAAGTCAACATACTTACTCACATTGATGCACATCCTCCTCTAGATGTACATCGCACCTAAGGCAGCCATTTTTGAGTCAAAGTACATTGGAGGTGAAGGGGCGGCCATGTTGAACAACATGCGGGTCTACGGCTCTATCTGTCTCCTCCTGATGTCTCTGCTGGTCTTCGTGGGCGTGAAGTACGTCAACAAACTGGCCTCCATCTTCTTGGCCTGCGTCATCGTCTCCATCGTTTCCATCTATGTCGGAGCGCTGGTCTCCGCCTTCAAACCGCCGCATTTCCCGTAAGTGTTGGATTCTGCATTTGCAAACGTACAGCGCTGACCGTCGTGCTTTAGACTGACCGATGGGCTTCCACCCGCAGCGTGTGCATGCTGGGAAACAGAACTATCAGCGGACATGAAGTTGACAACAACCAATGTGCAAAAACCACCCTGCTGCAGATCAAAGAGCCAGCGGAGAGAGTGGACGCCAACATGACCACTATTAGTGGTGGGTACAAGGGCTGATATTCATTACCTGCTAGTAAGAGAACATGCTAGTCAGTTCAGTGTTGTTGACCTGCTGTATTCCTCCCATTAGAAAACGGTACCGTGGGCCCGACCTTTGACCCCGGCCTCGCTCCTGCTCAGGTGGAGACCACATATCTGTGGAAGCAGTTTTGCCAGGGCCCAGAACTCAACGCCTCCTGTGACGAGTACTTTATGTCCAACAATTTCTCAGAGATTGAAGGGATCCCCGGTCTGGCCAGTGGGATCATTTCAGGTAGAGTGTGTTTGTGACAACACTCCTATATGTGAAGCATTTCCATACAACTATATTAAAATATTAAAAAAACACAAGACTGTGAAAAGTATCCAGTTACGTACGTTCATGCCTCACTAACGAGGGTGACTCTCCTCCTCATAGAGAACCTGTGGAGCGCCTACCTCAGCAAAGGGGACGTGGTGGAGAAAGGCTCCCTCGGCTCCTCTCATGTTGCACACCTGGCATCCAATCAGCCGCCTTACGTGTTTGCTGACATCACCACCTCCTTCACGCTGTTGGTGGGCATCTTCTTCCCCTCCGTCACAGGTATCAGTGGTATCAAGCAGTTAGATTCCTTTCTTCTCGGTACAGTCAAATGATATTCATATTTTAACTTGGATTCTCCCAAATGATCTGAAGAATATTTCAAGTTTGATATTGCAGCTGACATCAATGGTTTCTTAACTTTTTAAAGTTGGCATTTGGAATTCAGTGCTGTTTTTAATAAATAATAGTGATGCTTATGTCACTAATCTTATTAATGATGTGCTTCTTCTTCTCAGGGATCATGGCTGGTTCCAACCGGTCGGGGGATCTGAAGGATGCCCAGCGCTCCATCCCCATTGGAACCATTCTCGCCATCCTGACCACCTCCATCGTCTGTATCCTTCACAATATGTTACGATTCAGTTTCCAGACGCTCCTCATTCAAAGAAATCCTCCAAAGCACCATTCAAGTGTTTTTTTGTTTTGGTCCGGTCCAGTTTTTCCAGAATTAGTGTTAAATAACGGCCTGCTAAACAAATGCTAACCTCCTCCTGCTCCTCATTTGATGTGATTTCATTGGACTGCTTGTTGTTTTCCTGAGTGCGGTCCATGCAGACCTGAGCAGCGTTGTTTTGTTTGGAGCCTGCATCGACGGGGTGGTCCTCAGAGACAAGTCAGTACATCTGCTCTGACATCTGACTGTATATGTGTGTGTTACGCCCTGCGGCGTGTGAGAGATGGTTCTGTTTGTGTGTGCTCTGTTGAAAAAGAGTAGCTGTCATGTTTCTGTCCACTGCTGTAAAAGATCTAAGTGTGTGTGTGTGTGTGTGTGTGTGTGTGTGTGTGTGTGTTTGCCACCTGCAGGTTTGGAGACTCGGTTAAGGGGAACCTGGTAGTGGGGACTCTGGCTTGGCCCACCCCCTGGGTCATTGTGATTGGCTCTTTCTTCTCAACATGCGGCGCAGGCCTCCAGTCGCTGACCGGCGCTCCCCGACTCCTGCAGGCCATCGCCAAGGACAACATCATCCCCTTCCTGCGGGTAAGAGCTGGTGATTACAGGGACCCCAAATTCACTCTACATTTGTTTGTCTTAACTGAGGCAACAACCAGCAACTAGGTCGCAACTATAGAAACATCATACACACTGTTTATCCTCTATCCTACCATCAGTCGCAATTAAGAGATCATTTATAATAGAACTTATGTTTCCTCTCACCTGGACTTTGATCCACTTATTCAGGTAGTTTCTGTGTTATTTGATGAGTTTGGAGATGTTTTGCTGTATTCTTAAAAGAAATGGAGCTCAATGGTTTATGTTCTGTCTCTTTCCAATTACTGTATAATAGGAGTGTTAATTACAACAACCCACGTTTTGCCCTCTACAGTATTTGAGGAAGGAAAGTTGGTACATTTTAGGAGAAGGAGTTCACTAAATGACCCACAGCTTAAAATGTTGTTTGTTGCTATTCCATTTTTCTGGATTTGACACCTGAAGCTAAAAGCCACTGAGTCAGAATTGTATTAGAGTGAGTAACAAACACACAGCACTCTGGGTAAGAGGGAGGAAACTGTGTCGACTGTCCCTTTAACCTGTTTTCAGGATGATTTACTTGGTGCACCTGTGTTAATATATTTTCACTCCTTCTTTCTGTGTGTGTGTGTGTGTGTGTGTGTGTTTCTGCCAGGTGTTCGGCCACGGGAAGGCCAATGGGGAGCCCACCTGGGCCCTGCTGCTGACGGCCCTGATAGCCGAGCTGGGGATCCTCATCGCCTCTCTGGACCTGGTGGCTCCCATCCTTACAATGTGAGACCCATTCTGTGTGTGTGTGTGTGTGTGTGTGTGTCAAGTATCGCACTATTGGAACTTGTATCTTTACTTTATTTCCTGTTTATTTAGGTTCTTCCTGATGTGTTATCTCTTTGTAAACCTGGCCTGTGCCCTCCAGACCCTCCTGAGGTCGCCCAACTGGAGGCCGCGCTTTTCCTATTACCACTGGTACTACCACACACACACACACACACACACACACACACACACACATATAACACACACTGATCTGTACCTCTGGTGTGTCCAGGACCTTGTCATTTTTGGGGATGACTATCTGCTTGGTGCTCATGTTCATATCTTCTTGGTACTACGCAATCGTTGCCATGGTGATCGCCGGCATGATCTACAAGTACATTGAGTACCACGGGTATGTTGCCATGGAGATGTATTCCCCCGACATGACAGTACATGTACAGCATGGTCAAGAGTGGTGTGTGTGTTTGTGTTTCTGTATCTGTGTGTGTGTGTGTGTGTGTATCCAGCGTGAATCATCAGTGTTTTTTGTAGGTGTGTGTTTCAGAGGAGGTCACAATATACACAGTATATATTCATGTATCCATGTGTGTGTATCAGAGCGGAGAAAGAGTGGGGGGATGGGATCCGCGGTCTCTCGCTCAGCGCTGCCCGTTATGCCCTCCTGAGGCTGGAGGAGGGACCACCGCACACCAAGAACTGGAGGTACGGCACCGCAGCCTGTCGCCAGATCCATTATAACTGCCATGCATTCAGTTCACCAGGAGCCGCTTCCCAATGCTCTTAAAAACACACTGGTTCCAAATCAGACACTTCTTTCATAAAGAAAACAAACAGAGATGCATCTGAGATTAAATATAACAAACGTGTCGGAGCTTTTGCATGTATACAGTCATTTCTTCTCAGATTGTGTGGGAGTATCTGCTGTTATTGATTGATAAAATCCACATCCATTAATACACACTCGTCCTCTCAAGGCCCCAGGTGTTGGTCTTGCTGAAACTGGACGAGGACGCCCACGTCAAGTCTCCTCGCCTGCTGACGTTCGCCAGCCAGCTGAAGGCGGGAAAGGGCCTGACCATCGTTGGCACGGTCGTCTCCGGCAACTTCCTTCAAAGCTACGGAGAGGCCCTCGCTGCTGAACAGGTGGGACCTTCTGTCCTGGCAGCTGAAGCCTGGAAGAGTCAGTCCGTAGATGTAGTCGCCTTCATGAAGTCTAAAAGGATGTAACTTGAAGGTTAATGCTGGAGGATTCTCCCCTGTCTTTGTTCTATTTCAGACTCTGAAGCACCTGATGGATAAGGAGCGTGTGAAGGGTTTCTGTCAGTGTATCGTGGCTCAGAAGCCGCGTGAAGGCATTAGCCACATGATCCAGTCCAGCGGCCTGGGAGGAATGAAACCCAACACCGTGGTGATGGGCTGGCCTCACGCCTGGAGGCAGAGCGAGGACCCACAGGCCTGGAAGACCTTCATCAGTGAGTGGAAGAGGATGCAAAAGGATTCTGAACTGTCTGATTGAGTTAGAACGATCTCCTCGGTTCAGTTGGCAGAGTTAGCAGGCTAACAGCGCCCCCTGTCTTCCTTCCAGACACAGTGCGGGTGACCACAGCAGCCCACCTGGCCCTGCTGGTGCCCAAAAACATCTCTCTGTTCCCCAGCAACAGTGAGCCCTGCACAGAGGGCTACATCGATGTCTGGTGGATCGTCCACGATGGGGGGATGCTAATGCTGCTGCCTTTCCTGCTTCGCCAACACAAAGTAGGAGCACGTTTCTTATTTTTTTATTTGAATACATTTGTGAACGTCTTTCCCACATTGAGAATGTTGCTGTTCTCTCCTCAGGTGTGGCGTAAGTGTTCTATGCGAATCTTCACAGTTGCCCAGATGGAGGATAATTCCATCCAGATGAAGAAGGACCTGGCAACCTTCCTCTATCACCTACGCATTGAGGCTGAGGTGGAAGTAGTTGAGATGGTACGCTTCTCACACCACTGGGGTGGTTTTATCAGGACGTTTTCATTTGTTTGAATCGTCTAAGCGACGTGGACGCAATCTTTTCCAGTAGAATAAAATCTGGATTATTTTAATCGACTTTAACATGCAGGAAGACCAGAACCTGATTCAAACATCCTATTTCTAGTCCCACGTGTGCAGGCTGCTGAGAAGGAACTGCATTATTTGAAGGCTGGTTACGCACATTCAAAAACTAAATACGGATTATTAAATACAGCTTATAGTGCTGTTTTTGTGCACGTTGGAATATTTAGATTTTCAAATGTAGACACTTCTGCTATGTTCACATCCAAAACCAATTCGGAGTCCTTCACATTTGCTGTTAAACATGAATAATGTGACAGTGTAACAGTGCTGCTCTGTCTGCCTGTCTCCCCTCAGCATGACAGCGATATCAGTGCATACACCTACGAAAGGACCCTGATGATGGAGCAGAGGTCTCAGATGCTCAGGCAGATGCGACTGTCTAAATCCGACCGGGAAAGAGAGGTACGTTTCCATCGGGTTGCCAGATTGTAATACATGTCTACATGAGTGTTTAGTTTTGTGTGTGTGTGAAGAAAGGGTGTAGATTTGCATATGGACGGTCAAGACAGTAGCAAGGGATTTCACCACCCGTAGTTTTAACAACGTCAAATCCCTTTTGAATTCTCTCCTCCATGTTTATTATCTCTCGCGGTGGATTAAGCGTTTTCTGCAGCACTTGGGTCATTGTCAACATCAGCTGTGTGCCAGATTAGCCATGACGTTACTCGCCTGATCTGTTTGTGATTGTCGTGCATCATTTTATTAGGGAAATCCTGGTAGCAGCAGCAGTAGGCCAGAGGCAGGTGGAGCTACAAGGTCTCAGGTGAGGTCAGTGGTTATGGCCAGCTGTGAGTTTGTGAGTTTTATAAAAAAAAAAAATGTCAGAGACAGTTTAAAGATAGTTTAATGGAAAGAAACCAAGTCTCACTATCTTTTTGTACAAATATTTAGAAACACTGATTTGCTATATTATAGAAATATTAAACACTACATGACTATAATGTTAAATGAGGCTGTCTGCATCAGTGTCTTCTTTTAAGACCCGTCTAAAAACGTACTTCAATCAGAAAACATATCCTGCTTTTATCTGACTGGTTTTTATTGTTGTTTTTTAATTTCTTGTTTCTTTTTTATTTTGCCTTTCACGTATTTTATGATTTTTCTCTGTATGTGAAGCACTTTACTCTAAAAAAAGGGTTTATCATTATAAAATCGAAAGGATAAAAGTGCCGTTTTGGGCAAATGATGTAAGCTGTGAAAATGGCAGCATCTTACCATCTTATCTTTAGACCCTGTGAACTGATGAGATCATGATTTGGACATAAACCCAGATGCTAGAGAGAGAGTTTATTTTAGGGATTAGAGTTCAGAGCACATTGTGTCTTTCAGAGCAGGATGTATCAGTGAAGTGTTTTGACAGGACGAGGGGGTTGGAAACAGAAATGTTAGTTTAGATTCTAACACTTGACTCCAGGTGCATTACACCCAGTTTGTTGTTGTGTTTCGGACTTATTGTTAAAGTGCATGTCATCTCCTTTTGCCGTTGGTCCCCTCAGCGGGTGCGCTGGAGTTTTGATGACGTAAGTTACACACAGTTGCTGTCTGATGCACAGCAGTTTAGTCGTAGCGGCCATTTTGGACACACTGTTAAAGCAACGAGGCGTTTTTGTTGATCGGCAAATCCCTCTGGATCCTTCAGAAAAAGACGACATTGTTCAAATTAAACCAAAGCACCAATAAATGCACAGGTATTTTCTGTAGTTCGCCCTGACCTTTGACCTCTCAGATCTCACATTTATTACTCTCACACTGATGATGAGATTTCAAATCGTCGTTCATCCTTAAAGGTTCTTTATCTGAAGGATTCACTTTAAGAGTTTGTCCAATAATAAAGTTAATATACGCTGATCTGGGTCAAATGTGCTCTTTATAAATGATCTAACTGCTTTCTCTGAACTGACTGACGTGATGAGGAGCAGTTAAGACATTTCATGACTCTTCTGAGTTGCACTTTGACTCAGGTCTGTTGTTCCTGTAGTTTTCCTCCAGTGCTCCTGCAACAGTAGACGCAGCCTGTTCTCTGTTAGCAAGTTAGACGACCTTGTGTTGTTGTAGTCCCATCTTTCCCCCAGGTGCAGCAGCTTTGGAGTCCACACCTCAAACACCTGCAAAGGAAACAGAGACAGACAGGAACAGAGAGAGAGAGAGAGACAGACAGAGAGACAGGAGTAGGGAGGTGGTGGTGCAGGAGAGAATAAGGTGGATCAAATAAATGAGATGAGAACCCGTCTGTGCGTGTGTGTGTGCTGAACCAGGCCCAGCTGGTGAAAGACCGTAACTCCATGCTGCGGCTGACGAGCATCGGCTCCGACGACGACGACGACACAGACGGCGGGGAGCGAGACAGGGCGGCGAGCGCCGGCGGGGGCAGCTCCGAGCATCACCGACGAGTCCAGATGACCTGGACCAAGGAGAAGACCTCGCAGTACAGAGCCACGCACTCCGGCTGCTCCACGCCCGAGGGCTTCAGAGACATGCTGAGCATCAGGCCGTGAGCGGAGACGACGCACTCACACGGGCTGGTACACGGTGTCTGGTTGTAGTGGATGTTAACAGGCTGTCGACTCTTTCCTGCAGGGACCACTCCAACGTCCGGCGGATGCACACCGCCGTCAAGCTCAACGAGGTCATTGTCAACAAATCCCACGATGCACGGCTGGTCCTGCTCAACATGCCGGGACCCCCCAAGAACACGGAGGGAGACGAGAACTGTATCCTTAACACGGAGGGTTGTCCGCTAATTAACCTGAAGAGATGCTTTAGCTGCATGTGTGCTTCCTCACAACTTACCAAAAACATTTACACAAACTTCCAGAGCCAGACCTTCTCTTTCTAGCTCTCATTTTTCTGTCACTTTTCGAGTAAGTAGTGAACGCAACACTATCAATGTCTATTTAAACGATGTTGCTGGTTCTTCACTATAACAACGTATCACTATGTTGTTGTCACTACTCTAATCGTGGTATTGCTGGTTGTTGTACCGGGTTGTAGGCGGTAGGAGCCTGTCCCGGCTCACGATGGGGCGACGGGTGCGGTCCTTAACTTGTTGACCAGACATGGAGTTCCTCGAAGTTCTAACAGAAGGACTGGAGCGAGTCCTGTTGGTCAGAGGTGGAGGAAGTGAAGTCATCACCATCTACTCCTGATTGGGCAAACCCGAGGAAGCCGGCGTTAAAAGAGGCGACCGATCACGCAGACGTGAAGCGAAGGGAGACGGTGGGGGCCTGTGAGCTCTGGGGGCATGGGCCCCATAAAGAGAGACCGCCATTGGCTGCAGCGTCAGTCATCACGCCCAACACCCGCCCATCAGCCCTTTTCCTCTCATTTTTACACTTTTCTGTCACAACAAGGGTTTCCATTCCACTTATGTTGAGCTACAGAAATGCCAATACAATTCCACGAACGAGCAAAACAAACAACCGTGTGTGTGTGTGTGTGTGTGTGTGTGTGTGTGTGAAAGTCATCCACCTGGAGCAGGTTTGGTTGGTTGGAGAGGGGACCAGCGTTGAATGATGATGGATGATATGATGTAGAGCATCCCAGCAATGGAGCAGTCGTTCCAGTGACGAGACTCAGGGTTGCTTTTTGTACAGAATGTGCTTCGGAAGCAGATGTGAGTGTTTGTTTGTTTGTTTGTTTGTTTGTTTTCTCCAGGAAGACACAGTAAAGTTTATTCCAATGCTACATAAAAACTAGAAAAGTGAAAAATGAAGTGGGGAGCCTCTAGTTTTAAACTTTTTATTTTAAGGGAATCTGTACTTTTTTTCTGTCTCTTTACTTGAAAGTTGAACATTTTCCTACTTTTTCAGTTTCACCAACAGCAAAGTTCAAAGTTGAGAGACGCTGAATTATTTTCTAATTCTTTGTCTGAACTTGCTGCTATTTCTCAGAAGCTACTCTCCGGTATGGAGGCTCATTTCTGCCAGGAAAAGTAAAAAAACTAATTAAACATTAAAATAAAAACGCTCATTTTGTTGTACTAGCTTTTAATTTTGACTTCCAAAGTGAAAATTATAAAATAAAAAGTCACCTGGCCCCGTGTTGGACTGCGTATTATAGTGACGCTAGATCACGTGACGGCAGCGTGGAGTGTGTTTGATGAAGTGAGGTCAGAGGTCGTGGTTGTTGTTTGCGAAGGTCTTGGAAAAGCGTAAACAGTATTGTTGACACACATTGGACCATCATGGAGGGGGCCGCTGCACTGCATGCTGCCAAAATGTCACTGTCACTTGGAGAGAAGTGTGTGTGTGTGTGTGTGTGTGTGTGTGTGTGTGTGTGTGTGTGTGTGTGTGTGTGTGTGTGTGTGTG
>JAVQJD010105993.1:0-15164 GCA_036023655.1 Nannoperca australis
GTGTGTGTGTGTGTGTGTGTGTGTGTGTGTGTGTGTGTGTGTGTGTGTGTGTGTGTGTGTGTGTGTGTGTGTGTGTGTGTGTGTGTGTGTGTGTGTGTGTGTGCGCTAACTCATGTAAAGGAGGGGTTGCATAAGATCCTCTGATCCTCTGCTGCTTCAGCAAGAAGCCTCCTCTCTTCTCTAACGTTGTCACAGACCCTGTGAGTCAAACATCCTTCTGCAGCGTCCACACAGAAACCACAGAGTGTGTGTGTGTGCGCGCGATAACTCATGTTCTGTGTGTGTGTATCTACAGATTGTGTGAAGGGAAAGGAGGGGTTGCATAAGAAGTCAGCAATGTGCCATTATCAACAGTTTAATCCAAAAGAATTTCTCCCTTCCTTCACTCTCGTAGGATGCTGATCTCCTTCACGAAACAGAAGGGTGTTCCTGACTGGTGGGGCTACACGCTGGCCTTCCTCATGTTCTTCACAGCCTTCCTGCAGACTCTCATCCTCCACCACCAATTCCAGTACTGTTTTGTCACCGGCATGAATGTACGCTCAGCCATCATAGGAGCTATCTACAGGAAGGTATGCAAGAAAGGATGTGATTTTTACCGTGCACACTTGCAAATGCACGAGTTCGATTCATATAGCAAGTTTTACAGTGTATTTTACAGAAAAGAAACGTATTGCAGTGTTTAGTACAGTTGTCCTCGTTCTGCAGGCGCTGGTGATAACGAATGCTGCCAAGCGTTCGTCTACAGTGGGAGAGGTGGTCAACCTGATGTCTGTGGACGCACAGAGGTTCATGGACCTCACCACCTTCCTCAACATGCTGTGGTCTGCTCCTCTTCAGATTATGCTGGCACTATATTTCCTGTGGCAGGTATGTGCTCAAATCATACATACATACATAATGCAGGTAGTTGTGACTAGGCGTTTGCCTGCATATTTTGTTTACATGTACACATATTTATCGACCACAGGGGTCTTTTGTTTTATCTCTGTAATTGCTTTGAATTATATTTGCACTGATTTACTGTCTCTGCCGTATTTTTCAGAACCTCGGTCCTTCAGTGCTGGCCGGGGTGGCTGTCATGATCCTGCTGATCCCTTTAAATGCTGTCATTGCGATGAAGACCCGGGCCTACCAGGTATGAACTGTCAATCTGGGACTTTGGGACCGTATAGTTATATGAAGAATATGTTTTAAATGTGATTTTGCACACATTTGCCATGTTTATCAATACTGATATTAAAAGATAGGTTCACAGTTTATCATGTCTGTCTTTAAACAGTTAGGTCAGTCAGGTTCCCATATAAACATTGAAACTGGTTCTGCTGTCTGTAACCTCCTGTTCATACATGCTATGAAGAAATCCCTCTTGATGGGATTTCAGTGTAAATTATGGGGGACAAAATCCACAGTTTATTTGAGGCTTCTGCAGTCTGAGTTAGTCAAATCAAGGGGGTATCTTGCAAAGTTATAGTCTTTTCAGACTGTCTGTGGCAACACCGAGAAGGAAATTCACTCTTAAAAACTCTGTAACCTTGAAGTTTGTTTGCTCTCTCCCAGGTGGAGCAGATGCAGTACAAGGACTCTCGTATCAAGCTGATGAACGAGATCCTGAACGGCATCAAAGTCCTGAAGCTGTACGCCTGGGAGAACTCCTTCAAAGAAAAGGTCCTGGCCATTCGGCAGCAGGAGCTCAATGTGCTGCGCAAGACGGCCTACCTGGGAGCGGTGTCCACCATGGCCTGGACCAGCGCCCCTTTCCTGGTAGGCTCAGAAACCGTCTCTCTTTCAAGACACTTAAAGAAACTGATTGGTCAGCTGTTAAGCATTTGGTGAATGTCCACGTCAGCTTGCGGCCATTTTTATTACTTTGTGTTGTATGTAGTGAAAGTTGAATGTGAGACCCAGCAAATCCAAACAGGCTGCATGAATGTCTGCAAAGATATTATGGTGTGTTTTCTGAAGAGGGCACCAGGAGTATCGGCGCTATTGTTTGCTAATTAGTGCTTGTTAGCCTTGTTGACTCCAGGCCGCCTTAATACGCTCGTAAGTCATGCTCAACAGCTGCAAATACTGGTGCTGAGCAGGAAGTGGACCGTGGGTCTTTAGAGCGGCCTGCTGCAGCTGTTTTCAGTGAAATAAGATCTCTACATTGTATTCGGCGACAGGAGGGTCCGTGTGGATCCGTTGCAGGTGGAAGGTTTGGTTTGGTGCGTACGATCGGCTTGTAATATCTGTAAAAGAGATTCATTCATTTCATTCCACAACATTTTAATATTTAAGGCAGCATTTGAATGAACCAGTTGCAGTACAGACCAAATGCAGAACATTTAGGCTATAAATTATAGGGCTCACGGCTCATCGTTTGGCTTCAAACTGTTGGATTATGCTGCACACGTTTACAGTAATATCATGTTAAATATTACCCTTCCTGGGACTTTTACACAAGATGACTGCTTGCAGGAGGGATGGTGACCTGCTGACGGCACCAGAGACGATTCAGGAATCATTTACTGCAAAGCAAAGCTGGATAAGCTCAAGTGCAAATGTCATAGCAACAAGACACACCACTTTCCAACAGCTGACATAAACTTAAGAGAACCATGACAACCCTGCAAATAATATGAGAGCAGTGTGAGTGGACAACTGCTCTTTGTTGTTTATCTGCTTCAGGTTTATTAGGTCACAGGACGGCATTTAATTAAGCTGCTGGTTGATTGATTTCCAGGTCATGTTTTATTTGTCAGATAAACACACACTTAACCAGAAGCCAGCGAACATCAGTGATTCTAAACACCATGAAAATCACCAGCTGGTGATAATGAGGTCATTGTGACTGCTGTATATCTCCACAGTAAACTGATGGACCTTTATGTTTGCCGATGTTTTCCCAGGTTGCCTTGACAACGTTCGCCGTGTATGTGACTGTGGATGAGAACAACGTCCTGGATGCGGAGAAGGCCTTTGTGTCGCTGTCGCTCTTTAACATCCTCAGGTTTCCTCTCAACATGCTTCCCCAAGTCATCAGCAGTATCGTACAGGTGAGTACCCCCCCCCCCCTTTCCTCTTCTGCACGTGTTTGTTCACAGGTTTGATTGAGCGCCTGTGTGTTTATTCTGTTTATTCACAGGCCAGCGTCTCACTCAAGCGGATCCAGCGTTTCCTGAGTCACGATGAGCTCGACCCAAATTCAGTAGACAGACAGAGCACGGCCACAGGTAGAATGCAACACGCTGTCTCCGCCCGGCTTCGGTGCATTCCTGACATTAATTATTGCAGGGCCTTGAGAAAATCTGCATTGTCATTATGTGTTTGTATTCCAGTGTATTAGTGTAAACCCAACCGGTATTCCTGAGAGCTTCACACGTGCACCTTGCACATAGTGAATCAGTGCCTTGCAGCCTTTTGTCCTGTCAGACTGCATCGTGTCGTCACCAATTGAAAACCTGCTGAACAGAAATTCATGTGACGTTTTGTTGCCCAACAGAGTTTGCAGTGACGGTCGTCAACGGGAAGTTCACCTGGTCGAAGGAGAATCCTCCTGTTCTGCACAAGTATGTCACACAAAGCCCCCCACTGAATGTTTTCCGCTTGTCACATGTTTGTGTTGTTTTACCTGCGACTTCTTCTGCGTCTCTTCTGTGTTTGTAGTATTAACACCATGGTGCCTCAGGGCTCCCTGCTGGCTGTGGTGGGTCACGTTGGCTGTGGGAAGTCCTCCCTGATCTCTGCGCTGCTCGGTGAAATGGAGAAAGTGGAGGGCGAGGTTTCTATTCGGGTAGGACTTCTCTTCATGTTCTGTGTAACACACGAGCGAGTACAAGATTGTGTTATCCTCTTTATTGTTTAATGGATCAATTGACCATGTGTAATGTGGAAGGGGTCGCCAAACTCTGCAGTTCCCCTCGGCTCTATGGAGCATGAAAATGTATTTCCCTGAACTCTTATTTACATGCCTGCTACTCATATGAGAGTACCGGCTGTGGTACATGCATGAAGATATATTCTGGAGACTAAACAGATGTTAAGCGTTGCTAATTGCCACATCTGTCATTAGAGGAAGTGGTATAAAGGGAAGATTGTCGGCCTCTCTCCTCAGGGATCTGTGGCATACGTGCCTCAGCAGGCCTGGATACAGAATGCCACCCTGCGGGACAACATCCTGTTTGGGAAACCCTACAATGAGCAGAAGTACCGCTGCGTTCTGGAGGCATGTGCATTAACTCCAGACCTGGAAGTGCTGCCTGGAGGAGACATGACTGAGATAGGCGAGAAGGTACAAAAGAGAAGCTCTTTCATTTTCTGTTCTCTTCCTGAGAAACCACTATTTGTTTCTGTTTCCAGGGTTCAGCTTAGCTTCTGCTTTCCTTTCAGCAATTCTTGATGCCTCAAACATCAGTTTCCTCAACATTTCCCCCCATTTGATTAAGGTTTTGTCGTGAGAAACGTCTTTTTAAAGTTCCTGGTTTGTCACTGAAACAATTCACACGATTAAAGTGATTCTGCTGACAAGTGTCGATCCTGCAGGGCATCAACCTCTCAGGTGGGCAGAGGCAGAGGGTGAGTCTGGCCCGAGCTCTGTACAGCGATGCGGACGTGTACCTGCTGGACGACCCGCTGTCTGCCGTGGACGCCCACGTGGCCAAACACATCTTTGACAACCTCATTGGTCCAGAGGGGGCGCTGAAGGGCAAGGTGAGGTTTAAATCCATCTTTTCATACTAACAAATGTACACATGAGTTTGTGTATGGTTAGTGCATATTTACGCTCTGTGCTGCTTAAACCTTTCATGAAACTGGCCCTCAGAGTCTGAACAACACTCTGGGGCTTGTGCAGACTTGTGCAGCTTAAAGCAGAAGGATTTGTAGCCACGCTCTATGGACAGCAATGTCTTAACACCGCATTGGTTTATAACCAAATACCTGCAAAGCTGATGACACTCCCGTCATCCTGTGAGCATGTTAGCAAGCCGTCGTTAGCATTTACAGCCTCACAGGGCTGCAAACTCGTAGTGTTGTTTCAAAAGAGGAAGTTGTGTCTTGTCTTTTTACTACAGAGGAAGTTGTATCTTTTATCTGTTTTTTAGGGGTTGGTTTTTCATATTTATGATATTTACTTTAGCACTGAATCTGTCATTGAGCTCGTAGTAAAAGGTGTGCCTTTGAGGTTTGCATTGTCATTGTTTATAAGATAACAAGGTTTCTTTTGTTGTTGTACTGCAGACACGTATTCTAGTGACACACGGCATCAGCTTCCTGCCTCAGGTGGACAACATAATGGTGCTGGTGGATGGCAGGGTGTCTGAGATGGGCTCCTACCAGGAGCTGCTCAATCAGAACGGAGCCTTCGCAGAGTTTCTCAGGAACTACGCCCTGGAGGACATCATGGAGGAGGACGACGACACTGGTAGAGCATCACTTCCCTCTCTCTTATATCATGCATCATATCAGCGACTAGTATTGAGTTTTTTTTATGGTTGAGCCTCTGTATACCTGTATAACAATCTGCTTATGATGTTTTTACAGAGTTTATGGAAGATGAGGAACTGTTCCCTGAAGATGCCCTCAGCAACCACACAGACATGGTGGAAAATGAGCCGGTGATCAATGAAGCAAAGAGAAATTTCATAAGGTAGAAGGTTCTTTCAAACTACCTATAAGGCTAAATATTCACACATTCTGCCTTTTTCTCTTGCACAAGATTAATGAAAAACATGTTACAAGCCATTTCATTGATATTATACACACACACACACACAGTAGAAGAGGAGGGATTTTTCTATGGCAGCCATACATTGACGTTTTTGCTTTTCTCCCTTTGCAGGCAGATTAGTGTCATTTCAACAGACGGAGAGAACCCCAGATCCCGGTCCGTGAGGAGGCATGGCTGCAGCCAGAGGAAACACTCGGAGACACAAGAGAAGAAGAAGCCACAGGAGGTGGATAAACTGATCCAGGCGGAGACCGCGGAAACAGGCAGGGTCAGTCCATCAAAATCCCTATTTTCTGCCTTTTGCTCATTGAAATGTCTTCAAGTGTCTCCTTTTGACTTTGAATTGACTCTTAGGCCTCTGGTTTGTTTCAGGCTTTTGCAAAGAGGGGTGTAATTAGTCAGGAGCAGTAGTTTTTATACTCTATTGTCATTCATTAACTTCATTAATGGGGTCATTTAGTCCCGTAGCTCCAAATCCATCATGTTTTAAGAGTTGTAGGAATAATGAGATAATCCTTATTTCACCAAATATGATAAATGAAATAAATCCTGGATCCAAAGAAATATTCTATTTTCCGTGTAAACACTTCAGATCTTGGACGCGTCATGGTGCAGACACTTCAAATCACATTGACCTGAGTGCACAGTGTCAGATAATATCTCTATATAATATTATATAATAATATAATCGGGAAACATTTGATGTCATAAATAATAAAGTTTTCAAATTAGCAAAGTAGAGTTTGTACCACATATTCTCAAGCAAGAGATGGTTCCTCTCCAGCTTCATACATCACAGTATCACATTGTTATTACATTATAGAAACCTAAAATCACAATATACACGTATCTCCATATTGAAACACAACTGTAATTTTCATACCTTTTGTCATTGAGTCTTTCTGAGCTGACCTCTGACTGACCTCCGTCCGTTCGCTGGTCTGTCCTCACCAGGTGAAAACAAAGGTGTACCTGGAGTACGCCAAGGCGGTGGGAGCTCTGCTGTCGGTGTTCATCTGTTTCCTGTACGGCTGCCAGAGCGCCGCCGCCATCGGAGGCAACATCTGGCTCAGCCAGTGGACCAATGACGCCTCGACAAATCAGACTAAGGAGAATGTTCATATGAGGGTGGGGGTGTACGCGGCGCTGGGCATTGCACAAGGTAATTATCACTACAATAAGCAGTTAAACTTTGTTCATTTTCATGCATTTTCTGTTGTGTATAAACGTTTAGTAGAATCTGCATTTTGTAAAGAGGTGTTTTCAGGTGTAATGTGCTGCCACATCATGGTGGTGCATGTTACTCCGTGGTGTCAAAGGCTGCTTCCACACAGCTTCCTGCTGCAGGGTTCATTTAAATTAACCAAATGTACTTTCTTTGCAGCCAGTTGCAAGGTTTCCTTTTTATACCATAAGCTCACTGGAGAGATGCTTTGGGGCGAGAGAATATTCACCAGGACTAGCTTTTGATACACAGCCCTAAAGGGCCAGCATCACACCTGCATGTAACACATAGTGTGCATTGCAGTTGTGTGGCGGAGTTTGTCGACTGATTGCATGCAGGATGTGTAACATGATGTTTGACTGCTGTTGCGTTACCTTTACAGGACAGATGCTGCCTTTGTCTACTAGTGATTTCATTACCTTCTCATTACATAATTAAACCTCCCTCTCCAATATGTTTTCCCTCCACTCCCACTCTGGTTCAACCCCACCTCAGGTGTCCTGGTCATGATGTCTTCCTTCACACTAGCCATGGGGAACATCGGCGCAGCCAAGAAGTTGCACTATAACCTGCTAGCCAACAAACTTCACACGCCCCAGTCTTTCTTTGATACCACGCCTATAGGACGCATCATCAACCGCTTCTCCAAGGACATCTACGTCATAGACGAGGCTCTTCCAGCCACCGTGCTCATGTTCCTGGCCACCTTCTTCATTTCTCTCTCCACCATGATAGTTATCATTTCCAGCACACCCATCTTTGCTGTTGTCATAGCGCCCCTGGCTTTCATATACGTCTTTGTCCAGGTACTTGGGAAAATGTTGCTCACGTGCCACCTGATGCTCTCTGTTCCTCTTTCCTTTGCAAAGTTGTGACTCTTCCTCTTCCCGGGAGTGGCATGCTGCATGCATGCTGGCGCAGCAACTTTATTTAACCTTCCAGTTTGGGCTTTTGTTCCTCCGTAGCCTGCGATGTTGTCCGTCATGAGCATCTGCAGTTGTGGTTTCAATCTCCTCTTCTTCAATCGTAAAAATTCACTTTGCTCTCTCCGCAGCCAAACCACTTCCTGTCCTGCCTGCAGCCTGCTTCCACACACGAACACGCACACACAAACACACAAACACTGTCATGTTGAGCAATACAGCCGGACCCAATATGCACACAATATACTGGAACTGACTTTAATGTAAAACCTGATCTTTGCTGATCTATAACCTCCCTCTAGTGGCGGACCAGTGTTTATACAACTGGATCTACTTAATTCAGTGGCTCTTTATTGTAGGCCAGCGTGACCTGGGTCAGGGTGTCTGGATTTGTTTTAGGGATTGCACAAGAAACGTTTTTATGGAGCTGTTAATGTCACTAATGTGTAAAGTGAAGCGTCTTTACTTGGCTTGTTGGATAAAAGGCAGTTTGTGTGTGTAACCGAGTATCTGTGGATCTTAAATCATTCACAGACTTTTCTCAATTTAATCCCTTCAAAGGTTTTCATATATTGCTTATATGTATATTTCTATTTTTTGTTTTATTTAATTGCAACTATAAAAGAAGATATTGGCAAACCCTTACGATCTGGTGATATTAAAACTAGATGTAGAGTACTGAATATTTTACATTTGCTGTTCTAAACATGCAGCAGAAGCACGGCCTGTGACGTACCTGAGCTGCAGTTGTATAAGAGGTTGGATTAAGTCCAGGGATCCACTGATCCAACACACCGGATAGGTACCAGCAATGATGCAACCAATCCACGTCAGTGTCATTATACCATTCAGTGTTTGTGCAGCTCCATTCACTCCGAGCCCTGGCTTCGTGTTACCTTACGTTTCATGCAGTGAGGTATACAGATTGGACTGCTATTGGGTTAGTGCCCTAAGTCGAGTTGATGAATTGGAATCAGTATCAGGAGAGAAAAGGTCGGCTTGTTATAACCCTAATTAGGTCAAATACATTATATGAACGGCACACGGGCACCTGGGAGGGATGAGCCTGTGGCTGAAGCTGCTACTCAGCCAGCATGGAAGTGTCCCTGAGCCTCCTGAGGAACAACAGTCTGCCTCTGTGTCTCCCATCTCCAGCCCCTCCCCCAGGATTTTAAGGGTGGTGGTGGGAGGGAGGGGGTCAGGGGCTTCCTGCTCTGACTGAAGTCCACCACCAGCTCCTCTGTGTTGCCAGGAGTCATGGTCTGGCTGCATGGGTATATGCAGATGGAGATGGGAGGAGATTTATTTCTGATACCAAAGCTTGTTGTTTTGGACGCCCGCCTTGTGTTTTCTGTTTGCCTGGAGCACACACATTGTAAACATTAGACCTAACAGTTAGGTTGAGCAGCAAAGACCCACCATGGCAGCACATACCGAGAAAACCCAAAACAACTGATGCTGAAAAAACACAACAACTTTAACTTTGTCTTCTTTTCAGTGTTAAAAATAACCACGATTAAGTGAATGTGACTTTGTGAAGCTTAAGCTGCCGCTTCATTAGACATTAGGAACGGGTCCTAATCCATTTAACGCAGGTGTTGTTGTGTTGTCACACTTGACCCCTCCCCCTCCCCTCCCCCCCTCTCGCAGGTGTGCTGTTGTTGGTTAACTGCCTGTTGTGCCGGGCCTACAGTATGCTGCGCGCTGCCAAGCTCATGCACCGCAACATGCTTCAGGGGGTCCTGCGAGCTCCGCAGACCTTCTTCGAGAGCACCCCCACTGGGCGGTTACTAAACCGCTTCAGCAAAGACGTGGATGCTATAGACTCCCACATCCCTGATAATATTGACATATGGATGCGCACTTTCTGGTACACACTGAATGTGCTGCTCATATGCTCTGCCCTCACCCCAATGTTCCTCATAGTCATAGTCCCATTAATGGTGTTCTATTGGTGGGTTCAGGTAAATAGGAAACGAGTCCGCTAACTCATTAATACAACATGCATGTCTGCGAGTGTTGTTGAGTGTGTGTGCAGGTAGACTGTTGCATGTGGTTGAAGCGTTGCTCGCTGCTGTTCTAGTGCTGTAGGTGCAGTGTAGTTTGCTCTCTGCGTAGTGCAGTAGTCGTAGCTGGCTGGGCCCGCCTGTAGTTTACTCTAGTCAGCAGCCCCGCTTGGTTCAGTTAACAGTTCACTTTGACTTCAGACTTTTCTTTTTCTTTGGGCAAATTTAAATTCTAGTTATATTACATAAAAGATGCTCTGCAGGCAGAAATAATCTCGTTAAATAATAATGTTAAAATGCATGTATGTGAGCTCCTTCTGTTGTCCGCTCATGCCCTCCTTCCACCACATTAGCTCTGGTCCTTGAACCGGTTCCGATCAGGGTGCTTTCTAGCGAACCGGCCTGCGTTTTTACAGAGGGGGCGTTGCACAGTGCACAACAGAAGTAAAGGGCATTGATCACCTGCGAGCTTCTGTTCTGTTAGTGCAGATATTTGTTTTGATAAGAAGACGTGGAAGACTTTTACCACAGTAAACCCCTTTTAACCTGTAGTGTAGGACACGCCCACTGATGACATCACGGCTCACGCTTTAGGTCGTTTAGGAAAACCTGCTATTTTTTGGTTCCCAGAACCAACTTTTCGGGTTTCGAGCCATTTGGTTTTTGGTTGAAATGAATGCCCCGGTAGTCCTCACCCAGTCGTTCCCCCTTTCTACCTCTAAAGTCTCCACTCACGTCCGCCCGCTGAGGTTTATCGAGGTTATTCCTGCCACAAGAGCAGCTCAGGGTCCGTCAGCACCTGGTAAACCGTGGTAGCTGAAGAACAGCAGTTGTTAATGGTGTGTGGTGTTCGTGACCACAGTATTGGTATATGATACCAATAATAAGGCAAAATTATAAATCATCCAACATGCAAACTCATTTTTTACTAAAATAACAGCTGATTCAGAACAATGAACATGATTAGAACATTTGATTAGTTAAAGATTAATGAGCCGTGGTTCTTCTTTGTGTTGGTTTTGTATTACGTTGAGATTAGGAGCTTGTGAGTGGAGGTGGTCCCATCACACGTTTTCCATTTTAGATCTGACCATGCACTATGCAGCGATCAAAACACACTCCTGTGCCCAACTACCTGACATCAAGGGGGCGCAGTTTGGGATAGTTCTACTATTACGTCTGGTTAAAGGGCTACTCCTCCCATTTTACACAATCATTCTAGTTAACTTGTCACATAGAGTGCTAATCAGTGACAACAGGTGTCTAATAATGTCTTCTGTGGGGTTCTGGAGGGAGGTTTGCACATTTTGAAAAGAAATCAGGGTTATCTCAGCTTGGGCTTCAGACCTTTGGAGCTTAACTTGTACTGGGGACTAAAAGTCGGGATATCTTTTTGGATTTGACCGTTTTTTTTGTTTTTCTTGAGTCTTTGGGACTTTACAAAGTGACATTGCTAAATTGTTGGAGTAGCCCTTTAGAGATCATACAATGTTGGCAAATGTCTGGCAAACCAAATTAGCTTTCACGCCTGCAGACATTAAGTTGAAGAATTCAATCAGTAGAACATTTTCTAGACGGTAGGTTTGTGCAACGTGAGGTGAATGAGACACAGTCAGGCGACATCAGGACAGAAGAGTTAAAGATGGAAAGTCGGTCTGTTTTTAAAGCACAAAACAAAGATTCTTGAAATCGTCTCGATCAGTTAGAAAACTGTCCTGGTCATCATTAAAGTGGCTGTAGAGCAGAGGCTCATGGGGCGTTCACCTTTAACATTTCTGCTGCCTGTTCCTCCGAATGACTTAAATCAGCTGCTAACACGAGCTCATCTTATTCCTGTGGCTTTCTCCTGGCCTCCATCCTGCATGGCCTGCGTCTGTGCTGCATCGTCTGTCTGTCATCTTCTGTTTGAATGATTCATGTTGGAAATTGGGCCAAAAGATGGCACATATAGACACTAAGGGGAACTAAGTGTTGGACAGTTTTTTTGTTTTGTTTTTAAGAATATAAATTAGATTTTAATGCAAAATAAATAAATAAATATGTGTGATGAAAAACAAAACACCTGCAGTTTAACACCACCAGTGTTTTAGACCCACATTTTATAAGTTATCATGCAGGAGAGCTGATCCGCATTAGCTTCGCTGCTATCAAACATTTGTAAATTGGAATATGAAATGATCCATGCAGGTGTTCTGTTCACACATGCTTTCTTTATTACTCTGCGTGCGTGTGTGTGTGTGTGTGTGTGTGTGCGCTCATCTGTGTGCATCACAATTTTTTTTTGAATATCTGACCACCTGTGACGTCGCGTTCGGTTGTAATGCTGTGTCTGTTTCTCTCCCATCAACCCCCTGTAGAGATTTTACGTTGCGACGTCGCGGCAGCTAAAGCGCCTGGAGTCAGTCAGCCGCTCTCCCATATACTCCCATTTCTCTGAGACCGTCACCGGCTCTAGTGTAATCCGAGCCTACGGCAGGCACCCTGCCTTTGTTCTGATGAGTGATATGAAAGTGGATGAGAACCAAAAGAGTTACTACCCTGGTATAGTGTCCAACAGGTAAGTGTCCTGTTTCAGCTCAGCACGCCAGCCGTGTTCCCGTGTTGTTGAAAAGGCCTTTAAAGGAATGCTTTGACATTTCAGGAAATGCACTTCAGTGGCCTCCTTTAAGGAGTTTGATCAAAGTGCGAGCAGCAAATACATAAACATCATGATTAAATCATGACTTTAATAAACAAAATAGCAGTTATTGCAGGATTCAGGACCTAAAGTAAATGTTACGTTCATTCAAGTCGGGGGCTAAATGAATGAACAACACTGGGATTTGAAATCTGGCATTTTAATATGACACTGTATTCAAAATCAGGCTCATCTCAACAAAGTAAAGCTGCAGCACTGTGCTAAAGTAAGCAGTAGTTACTAAATAAACATACACCAGAATCCCACAGACTCACTGCACCAGACAACAGAGTGTATAAACCCACATGCACTAGTTTAATATGATTCACTGACGCATGTGTTTGCACTTTATGTAAAGCTCTTATTTGGAAGTCGCTTTGGATAAAAGCGCCTGCTAAATGTGTTTGTAGCAGAAGCGTCCGTCAGGCCTGACAGCTCGTACCTGTAACTCTGCTGTCACACAGGTGGCTCGGGGTGCGCATCGAGTTCATTGGGAACTGCATCGTGTTGTTCGCTGCTGTGTTCGCTGTGACGGGAAAGGAGAATCTGAACCCCGGCCTCGTGGGGCTGTCGGTGTCCTACGCTTTGCAGGTACGCTGCGAACGTAACACATGGTGTCAGTCAGCAGCTGAGGCTGGATTAGTTTATAATGGATGATGTTTTTTATAAATGATTTTACAATGTTACACAACTAAAAGCAGCAATGGGTCAAAGTATACTGTGAGTAATGTGAAAGAGGCCAAAACAATCATTCATGTAGGTTTAATCAGTGCCAACTAATGATTCATTGCAGTTTCACAATGACGTCAAAATACAATTAAGAAACAACTAGTTAAGAAAATAAACAGCACATTTATTGTCACTGAAAATGATGAAGTTGTAATTTTTTTCCTGATGTTTTAACCAATCATCTATTACTTTACCTCTTTTAAACATTTATTTATTACTTTTGGCCTTTTTCCCATTTACCTACGTTTAGATGACTGTTCCAACTGTTAATCTTTTACATTTAGCTAACTGTTTACACCTGGCTGACAACATGTGTTACAGCTTATTCAATATATGGAAAGTAATTTATATTTCAGGCAACAGCAGAAGAAGCTACTGGGGATCACTGAAATACATCACATGGCGCTGAAAGACCTTTTCAACACCACTCGTTGTTTCTGTAGGTGACCATGTCTCTGAACTGGATGGTGCGCATGTCTTCAGATCTGGAGAGCAACATAGTCGCAGTGGAGAGAGTGAAGGAGTACTCAGAGACCGCGACAGAGGTGTGTGTGTGTGTGTGTGTGTCCACTTCTGTCCCTTTGTTAAAGTTGGACTTTACATGCATTTGCTTGCAAGAGTAAAACAGTGTTGGCTTTGCGCTGCAGTTAAAAAGTAGGAATTTACCCACATTCCACAAACACTGTCCTGCTGCCAAGTCATGTTCTCAAACAACACAGGACCTATAAACTATAACCAGATCCAGAAATGTTAAACTACCTGGTGCCAACAAGCCCCTTCTGTTACATAAGACAAACGGGGCGTTTGTACTGTACACGGTGTACTTTCTCACAGTATGTGCCCCTTCTATCGCTGGTATAGTTGTTAGTGAAAGCCTTTGTTTGGAGCATCCAGTGTCTCCCAGAGGTGGAATAAATGTCTGGCAGCTCTGAGTGACAGAGGTGCAGCGCTCCAGCTTTTCAGAGTGATAAACAAATCAGCTCTGTTGAAAGCCAAGCGAGCTGATGAGTTGCTCAGAAAGTTTTCCTAGTCAGAAACGCTGCGTTTGTGTTCACAGGCCCCCTGGGAGGTGGAGGACAAGAAGCCCCCACCTGAATGGCCCATGCAGGGGAACGTGGAGTTCCACGACTACAGTGTTCGGTACAGAGAGGGACTGGACCTCGTCCTAAAGAAACTCACGCTGAACGTCAAAGGAGGAGAGAAGGTATGGAGGGCGTGATGAGGCCGTCACTGAGGCATCGTGGGTCACCGGGGGGGGGGGGGCTTCACCAATCACAGCTGTGTTTCTGTTTCTGTGCAGATTGGTATCGTGGGTCGTACAGGCGCCGGCAAGTCCTCCATGACGCTCTGCCTCTTCCGCTTGCTGGAAGCAGCGGCAGGAGAGATCACCATCGACGAGGTGAAGATATCTGAGATCGGCCTGCACGACCTGAGGTCCAAGCTCACCATCATTCCACAGGTACACACGCACACGCACACACACACACACACACACACAGACACAGACAGACACACACACACACACACACACGCACAGACACACACACACACACAGACACACAAACACACACACAGACAGACACACAGACACACGCACACACACACACACGCACACAGAACGGTGAGAGCACAAACTTTAAAGCACAGAAGTTTCTTTGCTGTTGATCTTCGTCACAGTTTGCCCTGTGATATGATTCTTGGCAGGTTTAAAGCAACATTTCTGAAACTCCAACAGCATCAAAAATTTAGTTATTCATTTTCATGATATAAACTATATATATACACACACACACACACACACACACACACACACACACACACACACACACACACACACACACACACACACACACACACAAAATTGTGTTTGTTGTTTCTCTGCCACAGGAGC
>JAVQJD010105999.1:0-12102 GCA_036023655.1 Nannoperca australis
CTCTCTCTCTCCCCCTCCCACCCCATCCCTTCTTCCTCTCCCTCCCTCTCTTACTCAACAACATGGGCTCAGCTAGCAGCTACGACAAAACGACACGCAAGAGAGGGAGAAGGAGAAACAGGGGAAAGAAACAGACTCAAACTAAACAGTGCTTAAACATAATCAGTGGGATATTTTAGCATCCGATGGTGAAATTACAGAGTTCTGTTGCACAATGGGACGCTGCTGATAAAAAAAAAGCGTGACATGAAATAACAGAGCAAACATCAACAACAGTTGACCTGTCAGCTTTATGAGATTACGTGGTATCTGTGTGAATGAAACCCCTCTATTTGTTCTTCCTGATTTGATCGTAGCAAGATAAACTGGGATTCAACGTTTGGTTGGTAATCACAACACACACAAAAACTAAAATCACACTGAATTACTGAGACCCATTGACACAAACCGCACAGCCACTCCCATCCCTCTGAAGGCGAAAGAGTTTTTCATACAAAAATACTTTAATTTGTCATATTTAGCCTATTAGAAATAGCAAGTCATATTTGGATTGAAAAGAAAGGGGCCGTTATTTTGTGATGGCAAATGATCCCAAAAGCAGAAACAATTTGCTTTAAGTACATCAACATAATGTTAAGGCTGGTATGAGTTTGGCAGCATTTGGTAGGGATTTGAGAAATGTATGGGGCTAATGGTTAGCATAGCACACTTTGGATTTTGTGCTTTTTCATTAAAACACCAAATAAAATACATCACTGCATGTTTCTGTCCCTCAAAAACAGTGAATTCACAGGGATCGCATAAAGCTAAGCAATACTAAGACATTCAATCAGTTGACAGAAGGTGTTGACCTCTGGCCACTCGTTTACTTAAGACTTTAAACTTTAGACTACCTCATTATCAAATATAGGACATTTAAATGGAGTGACTGCAAGACTAGCAGCGGGGGATCTTGGAATATTGCGTAAATGCTCCCAAATCGGAATAACGGGAGGTTTCCCTGTTCTTCTAGAGGTGCCATTGTCCCAACAAACACACATGGATCAAAAATGACTCAACTAAATGACAACTGAGAAAACTCAGTCAGCTCTAAGGACCGCGACAATGCTCAAACCTCCAGCAGAAGCTCACAAGCAAGAAATATTGTGTCAAACAAATGACGTTGTTCATTTGTGGGAAGCCAGTGGGGGATCATGCCCTCGTCACAGCACTAGTGACTCTACTGGTGGGACAGCGAATGCCTCGCAGGTATCACGGCCTCCAGGTGACGGATGAAACCACATCTGTGATGGAGGTGGTGGCACATGTCTTTCTACACTGGATATGGAAATAACAAGGGTGCCCGTGAAGAGACAACCAGACGTTAGAAATTGGGGAAACAGGGCAAAAGTATTTTTAAAAAAGACTCAACAAAATTGTATGCACTGTAGGGAAACCTTTGTTAATGTTTCTACTACTTTCAGCCTAGCTTTCCCTAAAGTTTAGACCTTTATTTTCAAGTACAGCTGGTTGTGTCTGACCTCCAGTCTTTTAACTAAACTGGGGATGAATAAAGGCCAAATGTCCAGATCCTATCCAAACTAGAGCTGGGTATTGCCACTGATTTTTAAGATCAAGTTGAGAGATTCAATTGAGAGCTTCTTAGAGAACCACTGCTGTAAATTGTACAAAGAACCTTCTAACCTGGTGCCCTATTAAAAAGATTCATGTTTACATTAAGCATATGAAAGTTTGGATGGTCACTTTTTCCAGCGGGGCTCGTTTCGGATCTGGCGATTTTGCGTGTGAGGGTGATCGTTAAATGATTTTGGAGATCTTACATATGGCTTTGCTTTTGTCCACCTCCTTTCAATTTTTTATAGTTTTTAAACCTGAAATGCAACCAGACATCTGACACATTTGGTTCAACTGAGGATGTTCACGGGCGAGTAATGCGGTTAAAGCTTGGCGCATCTACAGGCAAAGGCATATATTAAAAGATCGAAGGAATTAGGAATTTAATGAATCGATATCAGATTCAAATTTAAACCCAGCCTTAGTCCAAACCCCCCGAAATGACTCTCCTATCTCTGTGGATATTATGCTAAACACTACGGGACACTGTACAAAACATTAAAAGGAAAGCTGTGGTGCAGGCTTTATATTCTTAAAGCAGAACTATTCAGAGATATTTTGGCTTTGCTAACATTCATGCACCTTCCAGGCTAAATATGCTAAGTGTGTTACGTAGGACTCCACATTGGCAGACACACTATATAAAAACAACTCTGTTTTGGCATGGGCCCAAAAACTCTTGATCAGGACGCACTACTGGTTTGTCTGCGGCTGCTGGTGAGTTTCTATGATCTTTTGGTCACTTTGGAATGTGGCCAGTCGTTGTCTGGGAGGCCAATCGTATTGTCAGTATCATGGGAAATCAATATAATATGTAATTTATTAGCTAATGAGCCCAGTGATAAAAGGTGTTAAGTCCTGACTGTAAAAAGAATAGTACAAGAAGAGAGGGAGAACAAGAAGGGAACGAAAGAGTGAAGAGAGGGACTCCTGGCTTCACGGCCAGATGGTCACCAGGAGGGGCCCGACAGCTGTGTGTGTGTAAGTGTGTGTGTAAGAGAGAGAGAGAGAAACAGAGAGAGAGAGAGAGAGAGCGAGATAGGGACAAACTGTGTCCAACACCTGTCCTCCCTGGACACAACAACAAAAGGGAAAGAAAGAAAGGCCAGCTCAACTCAACACGGGCAACATCAAACATACAGAGAAAGAAACAGAGAGACGGGGAGTGAAGGACTGAGTGAAAGAGAGGGAGCGACGGAGAGCGATACACAAGAGAAAGAGTGAAAAAGAGGAGAGAGACAGGTGGAAAATTAGTGGGAGGCTTTTCACCTTTGTCTCTTCATATGGAGCCATTTCTATTATCACACATGCAGAGGATGACATCTGCAGCCAAAACCAAAGTACGAGTGTGTAATATTAGTATTAGTCTGCGTGTGAGTCTACTGTATGTGTGTGTGTGTGTGTGTGTGTGTGTGTGTGTGTGTGTGTGTGTGTGTTTCAAAGGGACCTCCTCTGATAGGCTCGGTCGGGCAATGTGCCACAGAAGGCCAGCGTACGATTGGCTGTGTCGAAACCCAGTCGGTTTCTGCCTCTGCCCGAGGCTGTCGTGAGGGCAGACTGGTGCGCGCGCACACACACACACACACACACACACACACACACACACACACACACAGATTTATGGATGCTCAGTAGCAGGAACGACTGTTTTTTCCCTCTTTTTCACCAGTTTTCCCTCTCTACACTGTTGCCTCTGTTGCCTCTGAGCTGAGGGGGGAAGAGAGCAAGAGCTACAGTGAGGGAGAGAGGCTGCTATGGTAACAGATCACTGTGGCAGCGAGTGGAGGGGCCCTGATGGCTATTTGGCAGCACCGCCAGGATCTCACTGGCTGCACACACGCGTCAGTGTGAATGAGTGTGTGTGTGTGTGTTGACCAGAAGACATGCTGAATGGGGAAGTGTACGTGTGCTCAAGTGCATGTGTGCAAGCCTTTCAGGGAGGAATGAACCCATTGCGTTGGTGTGTGTGTGTGTGTGTGTGTGTGTGTGTGTGTGTGTGTGTGTGTGTGTGCGTGCGTGCGTGCATGGTCTGTGCTCCAGATGTCCTTAGTCGTGCAGATCGATGGCCACACGAAAGCACATCCCACTAACTTGAGTCACGACACCTTATTCCTCTCTGTGTCTCTTGTATACCGAGGCTGCAGGGCTCCTCCACTTCTTCTTCTTCTTCTTCTTCTTCTATTAAAAGACATTTTAATGAGCAAATGCTCGACCAATCAGTTGACTGACTAGCCCGCGATAAATCAGCTGATGAGACAGCGGCAGGATGTTCTCTGAATAAAATGTTATTCCAGTTCTTTCTTCCTGCCTGCCTTCACTCTCTCCTCTCTCTAATTTTTCTGTGTATAACTAGGTCATGCAGTTAGTAGACTGTGTGTGTGTGTGTGTGTGTGTTTACACAGCCTAAACACACATTTCAACTAGACCTGGAAAGAACAAAGTCCACACCCAGTACGCGTGCAACATATGCACATATGCAAGAACCAAGTAGACGTACACAAACACATACAAATAACTGGTGTCCTTTATAATGGGTTGGCTTTTGGGATGAGGTAGTACACCTGTGAGACAGTGTGTGTTTGTGCCACATTTCTGTGTGTGTCTATGACACTGTGCTTACATATAGGAGGAGGTTACTCTAGCACTGTACTTGACTACAGATTTCAAGTAGTGACACTTTGCATTTCATTTCAGAGGGACACATTATACTTTGCTTGTACGAGCCACGCACAACATCTACATTCTCATACAGGTTAATGCATCAATGTTTTAAAACCACTGCACGCTCTTGGTATGCCAGCACAGCCGTTTTCACTAGCCTGATAGGACAAGCGTGCACAGACTGCCTGTCACTTTGTGTCACCTGTTGGACATTAATGAGAGTGACATTTTGGAAGGATATTTCTCAATTTAAAAGCTTATCTCTCGGATAAACTTGGTTCATTCCTCGACGTTTATAAGCAACAGCGGCAGGTCATAGTGGATGGCGCGTTAGCTACGATTGCCCCATAAGTAGTCGCTGTAGACTGAAATCACTCCCTCGTTCACCCTTTCACTTCTCCCTATGTAACATAATAGACATTAGAGTAGTTGACTCTACGGTGAGCAGGAAACGGAGATTTCAGACGCCGATGAATCATCATCACTTTGTGTCATCGCTGACAGGTGTAGTGTTGCACCGCTCTAATTTTCCTATCTACAGAAAGAAGATAGTGTGCATGCCGTAGACATTGCTGAGAGCACAATTTACAGTTCACACTATAATAAAATGACAAAGGGTAAATGTAGTGCAATATATACGGCCTTAGTAGTACTATACTATACTATACTTTAGATAATAAAGTCGAGCATCTATACTTTTACACATTGTTGTACACTCTGTACTTTGAGTTAAGAAACATTTTACCAGCAGAAGGTTTCCCTCTAATGTTTCCTCCCATTATGATGCTGCTGCGTTCGGGTAGTTAAGGACTTGACCGATTGTCGTGCCAGTGGAAACTCTTGACTGGGCTGGGCTGGCGTGCGTCCCAGCGTGTTTGGTCACCACTCTGCCTGTGAGCAGAAGTCATGACGGGAGCCGGAAGATAGAAAGACGAATCCATCGAGAACCCAATCCATCTCTCCGCCTGTCCTCCTATCTCTCTCTCTCTTTCTCTCTCTCTCTCTCTCTCTCTCTCTCTCTCACTCGTTCATCCCATTGATCCCATCTCATAGCAGCGTGATCTTCATTTGATGCAACAACATCAATGTTCTGTGGTTATTGTTGCTTTTTATACAAAATCAGACTGTAACAGATTGTTACCCACTCTTCCCCTCTCTCTTTTAGTTTCCATCCCCTCTGTTTTTTCCACTACATCTCCCTCCATCCATCCCGTCCTGTGTTATGCATCATCTCTCTCATCTGTGCAGAGCAGGCAGACCCATCATTACCCCAGCATGCAGGTATTGATCCACTGCCCCAGTGTGTATGTGTTATTTTAAGACGCTCAGACCTGTAATCAGTGTGTTAATGATAGTTATCTCCAAAGCGACGAGCTCTGTGTGGTTATTCCAGGCCAGTGGAGAGCAGCGAGAGGCTGGCAGCCTGAACACACACACACACACACACACACACACACACACACACACACACACACACGACCACGTCACAAGGGTGGACGGAGGCGTGCTGGTGCTCTAATGAGGGTGAGGCCTGCTCTGGGGCTCGTTGGGTCAAATCTGCAGTGAGGTTTGCTTCCTGCTGTCTGTCCGTCAAAGAAATGAGAGTTTATAGCTCACACACACACACACACACCTTCATGATCTCCCCGGGCCTGCTGCAGGTGAGTGTGTCTACGAAAAATGGATACGTGGTGGCCGTCATATCTGACAAAGGTGACGTCGTCTGCGCCCATGAGCACTGTGGATGTAAAGATGTTAAATACCTGAAGGAGAGTCTGGGGTTGCATCTTTAGAACATCTTTTTATTTCTTGTGATTTATGTGTGTGGCACAGTTGTGTGTGTGTGTGTGTGCATGCTGCTGTCCATCAGCAAAAGGGAAGCGAGGATTTGCAGCTGCGGGCTTTGACTCGCTCTGGACCAGTGACTTCTGCATTTCCCCAAAACATGGCAATTTCACATTCCTATTGGCCAAAAGGTGTCCTAACCGCTGTGCACATACTGACACGGCGTCGTGCATGCACAAGCACACAGATATGCAGATACAATTCATCTTGATATATTAGATACAGGTGTTGCAGCCCCCTCACACACTATCCATCCAAAACCAAATCCACATTAGCACACACACACACACACAGTTTTGCCAGTATGCATAAGCCCTATTTGGCAGTGTTGAGGAAGATGCATTTCAGAGGTAAATGACATCATTACCATATAAATGACTTCCAGCCAAACACATCTGCTAATGTAGCTACACACACACACACAAATATGATATGGAATACACACACTATTCACACTTCTGCAGTGTGCACACTCAACACAAAATCTTAAACACACACACACACACACACACACAGTATGGTTAAACGCTCGCAGGACAGGACGGCCAACCTGCAAACTGGAGTTGTGGAAATGACGCATGGCAGGCGCAGGTAACAGTGTTGGCGGATTTGCAGGTGAGTCTGAAGCACAAAGTCCACTTCAAAGAATTACTGGTGTTAGTGCTCACTAGTGTGCAGAAGCCTTTATTTACGCGGAGAAGGTCGAGTGAAAATATATGCTCTTTAACAGCGATGCCCTGCGATCATATTGGCTATTTATTGTAAACACATTCACATTTCACACCTTTGATTTGCTCAGAATAACACATAGTTTTCCATTAATGGCTACTACAAGTGAAATGCCTTCTTCAAGCCACAGTGAGGGTGTTTGATTTTTTAATATTTTATGTGTTAAGTAGTTATGGCTACCCCCCCCCCCCCCTTCTATTTCTCTGTACACTTCTTACCCAGATGCAGTTCTTATAGATATGTTGCTAACTGCTGTGTGAATGACATGATGGCTGAAAGCCGGGAGCCTATTTTTAATTTAATATCCTATAGCAGTTTACTACAGTCTGCAGCACTTAAGAGTTTATGGGAAAAAACATGGTGTTAATACGAATGGAAAACACTTCACACTGCAGGATTTCTAAGGAGTTATACTGACATGGTGGAGGAGTTGTGTTTATTTCTGTGTCGATTTAAATTGAGTTCTCACTTCATGTAGTTTTTCTTCAGTCTACTACTGGGGACTTTTGATATGATATGATATGATGATATGATTTATATATATATATATATATATATGATATACACATATGTATACCTAGGGTTGGGTTGTACAACAAAAAATGTTATGTTATGTAATAATGCCAAAAAAAATTGCTGTGCAACCCAACCCTACCTGTACAATGTTCTCATTAGACACCACAGTAACATTATCTAGGGTCAGTTTTGAGACACACGTGAGATTTCACAACCCCCTTCTTCTGTGGTGTCCTTTTTTGTCCAGCTTGCTGCTGGCATGCAGCTGTGCTGCCCCCCGTGGTGAACTAGAAAATAAAAATATGTCCAGAAGAGTACTGTAATGGCTGAACAGGCTCAAACACCGAATTTCTTTCCGTACAGGCGACCTACAGTGTGTGTGAACAAAGACCAGTGCTACCATACCCAGATGCAGTACCCGGCAATGATGCAGCTGCACGTGAGAGCGGAGCTTATGTGACGAGTACAAAGGAGTCGAAGGATTTGGTGCGACACAAGACTAAGCTCTGCAGCACCTCTACAGACGGTCACTGGCGGTGTGCAGTGGGCGCTAACATAAAGCTGGCACTGGAGACACTTTCTCATGCTACAAAGACAAGAGGAGGCAGGTAGGCGAGGCGACGCTGACTGCAGCAAAGCCGCGATGGCCGTTATTGTCCTCAAGACTAGGACGGCTTTTATCTGCTCTCCAGGCTCACAAAGAGGAGCGGGAGAGAGAAAGAGAGGGGTGGGGGGGGCGGGGGGGTGAAATAAAGAGTGAGAGCACACAGACTGCCTGCGGCTCACTTTCAACATCTCAATGACTACATACACACTCTTCTCTCTCTCCCTGTTCTCCTCACTGGTTCTCCCCTCCCTCCCTATCTGTAGTTCTGCCTTTATCTCCTCCTACTCGCCCCCCCCCCTCGCCCCCAGGCCATAAACATCTGCATGTCACACGCATGCCATGAAACACAATGAAAACACACACACACACACACACACACACACACACATCCCTGCTGCGGACACACACACACACAGACACACACACAGACACACAGACACCACCAACACTGAGGAACACCAGTGGTAGGCTTTGTTCCAGAGCGCTAGTTCTGGGGTCCTGAGGAACCGTTCATGCAAAAAATGTGTGTGTGAGTGTGTGTGTGTGTGTCTGCGTGCACATGCACAAATAACCCCCCACTGCACGACCGCCCTCCCACCTAGACTGTCGCTTCTTAACACCATCACTTATTCATGTGAGTGAACATTAGAACAGGACTCTCCCCCTCTGTATCTGTCTCTCCATCTCACTACAGCGTGTACGCACGTGTGTGTGTGTGTGTGTGTGTGTGTGTGTGCGCAAGTCTGTGCATTTTTCAGAGGAAGGGGTTTGTTAGTAGGGCATGATTACATGAGTTGTGTGTGTGTGTGTGTGTGTGTGTGTGTGTGTGTGTGTGTGTGTGGTGTGAATTTAGGAAGTTTACATTTCACAGAAAAACGCCAAAGTCCACCAGACAACCACTCTGCTCTTAACTTGGCATTTACCCACCAATTTGTGTGTGTGGTTGTGTTTGTGTGTGTGCGTACATATGTGCAGTGTCTGAATGGGTCCCTGTATGTCAAGAGAGAAAGACTGTGTGAGTGTGTGTGTGTGTGTGTGTGTGCAACACAGAAAAAGAGAAGGGAGAGAAAGAAAGTGTCAGAGGAAGTTATTAATTATTTTAGCTCCTATTAGGAAGAACACGTCGACTCGATACCCCTGGAGACGTGTCATGAACGCCTTTTATTGTTCTCTAGCTGACACCCGCCGCTCTTCTCTCCCCCCCCCCCATCTCCCCTTCTCTCCCTGTCACATGTACCTTTCCTCTCCTCCCTCCTTCCTCCAGTCTCCGTCCTCCCTCTCGTTCATTCGGGCTGCGACATGCACATCTCCCCTCCCACCTCCCTCATTTTCTTAGTAATTTTCTTTTTTTTTTGTTTTCCTCCAGCACCACATGCCCTCCGTCTCAAACCTTTTCACTCTAATTTCCCATCTCCGCTGCGCTCCCCACATCTCCAATTTCCCTCTCTCCTGTCTTGTTCTCATCTTTCATCATTTTCACCTCCTCCTTTTCTCCTATGATATCGCCATCCTGCCTAGAGCTCCTCATCCGAGCTAGCTGTCCTGCCCCTCCCACCCCTTGTATTCTACATTTACTTCATCTCTGTGCTCTCTCCTCCTCTTCACCCACACAGACACAGCTCACTCATCTCTGTTGAACTGTCACACTGTTTCTGGTGAGTGTGTGTGTGTGTGTGTGTGTGTGTGCGCGCGCCGTTGGGAGATCATCTGGAAACTCGCAGGCCGCCGCGGCTTTTATCCCCTGCACAGTCGCAATGACTTTAGCCCGCCCACAGCCCACTAAAGCGGCCAATGAGAAGATGGCAGCCCACTTCCTTGTTTCAAACGACATGCGGTTTAAAGAGGCTTTGGACAATTACACACAGCGAGAGGAAAACAGACGGAGACGGAGACGGAGCAGCTACCAGCAGAATCCTGTTTGCTGTTGCTATGATTGGTTCACCATGGGTTAATCCAACCTGCCTCTTCAACCCCACTTAGGACCAAGGTTTAGCTCCGGTTTAGCTCTGAAAAGGTGAACACAGCTAACGACAGAATACCCATACTCCACTGTAACGTATAACTAGCAGCTATAATCCTTTTACAAACGATAAATTCTGCTCTCGTGGGTCATAAAAATGATACGTTGTTAGTTTGCTGTGTTAACCATTCACTAGTAACGGAGTAAAGAAATCCTGCGAAAAGGAAATCTCTTGTCACGTTTGTTCAAGCTGTTTTAGTGTCTTTCGGGTCATTGTTTTGGTATTACAGCCCGCAACTTTACAGTTTTGGTTCAGTCCCATTGGCCCCCTTTTTCCTTTTCAGGGAGAAAAAAAAAAAGCTCAGATAAGCCCACTGTGCGCTGAACCTGTCCAGCACCAAAACAGCAGACAGTTAAAGTTAGCAACTAGCTGCTGAACGTAGTGAAGTATTTATGCTTCTGATGAGAGTCTGATGTTTCCCTCCGGAGTGGATGGAGGCCAAAACAGAGCTAAATATTGTAGTGGATATTCTATTATGAACAGGGTCCGCACGAAGTCTTGAAAGTTTGAAAAATAACCTCTATGTTTTCAAGGTCAATAACACTCTTGAATTCGAACAGACTCCTTCATAAATGCTTGATCGACACAATAACTCATGCAAATCAAAAACCTTTTCACATTTGAAATATAACCATCCCGTCGTCATATTTGTTTGTCTCCTGGCGTTTATAGAAACCATTTAAATGTGATAATAAAGGCTTTTAGAGTCTGGACTTTTTTGGTTAAGGTACCTTGTAAGTGCTTGAAAAGTGCTTGGATTTTTTTGTGGCACAAACCCTGTATTCTTCACTTCTATTAGACTGGATTCAGACTAGTCATTTCTTGAAAATTGTGATAAGAGTATATTTATAAGAGTCAGACTGTTGGTAACCACTTTTAATGACACTAATGCAATAACCCTGTTTAGTCCGCAGAATTGCAAAGATCCGCTAACATGTGGCTAGCAAATAAGGAACCCGGCGGGACTCGAGTCAAGACAGGAAGATCTTTGACCTTGGGATCTGTTAGGAGTCACCAGTCTGATACACAAATGAGACACTAATTATCCGTGTGCACACACGCAGAAACGCACATTTGTCAATATACACGTGCACACAAGCTTAAGCACGCAAACAGCAGATCAAAACCATGATAGAATAAATGTCTACGACCATGCATGCACACCCACAGCTCTCTACTGTCCATCAGACAAAGACAGGGGAGCATCCCTGTGCAAGCGCCCCTGGGGGAGACCTGATTCTGCACCCACTCCTTAACCCCCACATGAATGCACACACACACACACATACACACACACACACAAAGATATTAACCCACCCCCGTGCTTGACGGCCTATCTTGAAGAGTAACAAACAGGCTAGCAGACAGAAGTGGGGGGTGGGGCAAAAGGGTCCCTCTATGGTAACAAGGGCATTATAAGCCAATTAGGAGTGCCGCCTGAGTGACTGACAGACAGGGTGGAGAGCGTGACACGGCTCGCTGTCTGATGTGAAGGTGTGTGTGTGTGTGTGTGTGTGTCTGTCTTTGTATCAAATTGCATTCCCCTCTCTTATAACTAAAGCTTTGGGCTAAAGGGCTCTAATATGTGCACATAAACAGAGACTATCACACACACACACACACACACACACACAGGGCAAACATCCACACGATCCCCTCCCTTGACGTCCACCTCCTACACGCGAAGGCATTCAAAAGATCTCTTTGTCTCTCTATCGTGCCAGAGAAATGGAGGAGAAAGACGAGCAGAGGAAAGTGAGGAAAAGGCTGGAGAGGGAAAAAAGAGAGAGGAGAAAAGGAAAGGGTTTGCAGGAAGGCAGGGAGACCTGAAAGAAGGGGGGGGGCAGAGAGAAAACATGGAATAGGAGACAAGAGGAAGGGGAGAAAGGGAGCGCAGAGGAGAGAGCGGGCGAAGAGATGGAAGCTGGGAGAGAGAGAGAGAGAGAGCAAGAGACAGCCGGGCTCCAGCGCTGCTCTGAACTCGTTTGATCCAGTTCGTCTCGCCAGGCGTTCCTCGAGATACATTCCTGTGGCTGGCTGGGCGCAGAGAGAGAGAGAGAGAGAGAGAGAGAGAGAGAGAGAGAGAGAGAGAGAGAGAGAGAGAGAGAG
>JAVQJD010106002.1:0-18945 GCA_036023655.1 Nannoperca australis
CCCCCCCCCATAAAAACCTACAACTGCGAAAAGCAGAAATACAACATGTGGAAATGTTACTTATTTAGCAAATCTCCACCCGATGCACCGCGCAGGCTGATGTCCACCGATGCTATGCAGTTGGAAAATCAAGCAGCCTGGCCGGTGCTGTGAGGAGAAAACACCTTGTGGAGACATTGTGTGAGTGGCAGGCAGAACTGGCAAGCTGCCACAGATAATAACATCTGAAAGAAATTTGATGTGTGGAATTCAATCTGTAGTGATAGGGACGGCTGCAGCATTAGAGTGAAGCTCTAAATGCTATCTACTCGTCCATGGAATGAGGACTGACACGCAGTCTCAGAGAATAGATTGTGCAATTAGCAGCCTTTGTGCTGTTTTGACACAATGAAAAAGGGAAATGAGATTCAACGTCTTCATGCACGGTTCTGCAAGCTCTGTGATTCCCATAAGATATTCCAAATGTACTACCTCAGGTGAGAATAAGTTGGTGGTGGTGGTGATGGTGTGTGTGTGTGTGTGTGTGTGTATGTGTGTGTGTGTGGGGGTAAAACATTACGGGATATAATAAAGTGCACACAGAGAGAGGAAGAGAGAGTTCAATTGGTCACACTTAATAATCTCTAATATTTCATTTCCATTCAAGCAGTGTGATTTTGAAATGTGAAATTCTGATGTGATTCTGAGGAGCATGCCATCTCCCCAGCACCAAGTATCAGCTGCAATTATATAATGTAATACTCCATTCAAAGGACAGGGGGCGCTCTTTGAGTAGGCATTGAACAAAACGGCTTGAGAACTGGAGTTTACACCAAACTTTACTGATTATTCCTTTAATTTAAGAGGGTTGTATATGGCACACCTTTATTACCGTCCTTTTATCTCCTTTTCATGGGACAACACAACCCCACATTCTTGACTCAACATGTTGCAGTTCGACTTGAATGGCGTTGATAAAAAGTAGCAAGGATGTGTTTTTAAAAAGAAAACGGTGAAACAGACGCATCCTCTCCTCGTTTGCAGCGATGTAAGCGTCCTAAAACAGGCGAGAACACACGCCCCGTTGAACAAACAGCAGCTTCCACCGCTATTGGCCTGACTACTGTATAATAAAAACTAAATGCTGTTTTACCTCAGCATTATCTGTGCTTCGGTGCAGGCAGCTGAGCATAGGCTGGTCTCACCCACGTGAACTAAAAGACTATAACCATAAAAGAAAATGACTATAATATTCCTATAAAGTGTCTGTGGTTCTCTGTGGTGACTTTATGGTTACCTCACTGCGCCCCATTGTATTTTACACTTCCCATGGAATCGCTGTAATATTCCTTCAGTATTCCTGTTGGGAATTACGATGTGTCTTTGTCGTATCTGTGGCAATCTACACTGACAGACAGGCCTATTATAGTTTCGAGTCTTTAAAAAAATGTTCCTTCACATGTATCACTGTAATATTCCCATATTATTTTATAGGCCTAGATGTCATTGCAACATAATGCAGCCCAATATGATAGCAGGCTCCCTGCTTGAGCCCTCCCTCCGCCTCTCATGTGTCTACATTTTCATCCCATGGCCGTCTCTAGGTGATTTAGCGCCGCCAGTCTCAAGCAGGTGTCCAACATGGCGATCACGGGGAGCGGATCTCTCGCTATTTCTCTCTCTGTTTTCGTGATTTCAGCGGCGTTTCTTTCGAAAGGTAAGTTTTTTTTCCCCCGGCGTCTTGTGTGCGTGCGTGCGTGTGTGTGTGTGTGTGTGTTTCTGTGATGCAGAATCAACCCCGTCCACGGCTAAAAGCAAAGAGAGGAGTACCGGGGAGAAGTTGTGGTGCGTTTGCGCGCTAGATGCGCACAAGCTTCCCCTCAAATCTCAGCATCACTTTTGCTCTGATACCGCCGTGGACTCCCAACGTGTCCACGCTGTTTCTCGAGACTGTTGGGCTACTTATCTCGCAATTTTTGAAAGGGTGTCGTCCCGAGTGGCGCCGGCTGCACGCGACTGCTCTAAAAAGTAATGTTAGTGCTGCACAATTGCACACGCGGAGAGAAAGTGTCGCCAGCAGTAATGGAGCGAAATGGTCGCGCAGTGTTTAGAGCAAGTTGAAGGCAAAACGCGGCTCTTTATTATCGAACGAGACCGATTCTCCGGCCGCGAGAGAACACGGCTCAAACGCGCGTGTATCTTTTTAGTCACACCGCATAGACCTTCACAGTCCCAACTCATCCCACTGTCTTCGTTTCTCTCAAGCCCGCGCTTCAGGTGCGCTTTGGAGAAAAACACGCATTGCAGCTCTAGTCTCGCACAGTGTCCTCTGGCCGCACAACTGCAGCCTCTGATGCCAGTGTGTGTGCGAGCGTGCGTGCGTGCGTGCGTGCGTGTGTGTGTGTGTGTGTGGGGCTTTACAGCGTGCAACCAGGGCCGCCTAAATGTGCACGACCATTGCAGTCTCCACAATTTCCCCCCGTTATTTCCACCGCGGTTGCATCAGAGTTGCATGCGTCAGTGTTTTTTTATTTTTTTTATTTTCCTGGAAAACGTATCTGCTGACAATATTGACGCATGTGAAGCGGTTAAAATGTCAGTTTGCAGCCGCTTTAAATCCCTCCCAGCGGCGCGATGGACGTGTCGTGTTGTCAATCCAAGTGTTGTTAAAATGGCAAGCAACAGTTGCGATGGCAGGTTTACACTTAAAGTCTACTTGAGTGACTTCTGAGTGGTTTAATTCATGTTTCAGACATTGCCATTAGAGCCTATACGCATTGTACAGCAGTGGAGTCTGCATCACCCATCAACAGGTCTGCAGAAACTCATCAAAGCCTGTGTGTGTGTGTGTGTGTGTGTGTGTGATTGACAACCTGCTCCTAAAATGAGGTAACTTGTTAAATAGGATTTTTTTTTTTTTTTACAGTGAGGTTGTTATTTATATATTTGTTAATTTTCTTACAGCTCACTGCTTACAAGGCTTTCATATCACCATTGTTGAATGTATTATGGTCTGTGTTGAATAGCAGCTGAATGATATTTACAGCATTGTCTAGCGCCACCTTGTCACATTAGGTTAATTAACCCCTCAGTCAAATAAAAGAATGCATCACAAACGCACAGCAACCCCCGGGCTCAGTTCACCGATTGTTGCACCATCCGGAAACTGATGCAGTCTCTTGGTTCAGTTTGAATCCCCAAGCCAGAGATGGTCTGATCTGACCTCGGGTTTTTCATTTGTTTGATTGTCTCGGTGCCAGCTGCAGGGAGCAAAAACAAAAAAACAAAAAGGACCCGAGCTCTTGCCTTGTCTGCTTTTTGACAGCTTCCAAGTTTTCTTTGTTAATAATCCACACTTACTGCATTTGAGCTTTGTCTCTATATCAGGTGAGAGGAGGACAATCCCACTACCTGGATGCTGCTTGACACAATAGGTGTTCTGTTTGTTTCACAGGAAAGAGGGCTAATTAAAGAAAGACAGAGGGAGAGAGAGAGAGAGAGACAGCAGATCCCACATCATAAAGAAACATGCTCTCACCGTATATCGAGGGACTGATGAAGCGAGCTGCCTCGGCTGAGCATCCTGTTATGAAATGTTGACACTTTGCATTTCAACAAAGATTCTGTTTAGCAGTATTTCTTTCCTCGAGTCTCCTGGGGCTCGGCCTGTTGTAGCATATCAGATGGTCGAATTTCAGAAGCTTGCATAATACCACTTATTGCCAGTTTAAAGTCATTCGTCAGGGCTGAGTGATGGTGAAGCGGATCAATATGAGCTGTCATGAAACCTCATGGCGCCGCTGAAGGACGGGATCTCAGAGAAACAAAAGGAAACATACAGTTGTTACGGGGCTCTTGGCACGTGACATGATGAGTAATTGAAGACGTCCGTTTCTTGCTGCTTATGCTGGGATTTGGCTTTGAAACAGATACTGCTGAAATCTCCCAGCAGTGTGCTGCTCTGCCCTCAATATGTGTTTGCCTACAGCGTGTGTGTTCTGGACGTTGCTCGTGTTTTTCACCTGTCCTTTGTCAGTGGTGCATTTTGGGGAATGAAGGAAGTACATTGACACCTCTACTCATTATGCAGAAAAAGAGAAATATACTGGATTGTTGTTACAGTATATATGTAAGCAGCATTTTAATGTTATCGTTGGTCAAGTTGGGGTTAATCTGCGTAATAAAATCTATAAAAATGCAACATTTGGTCATTAACCTGTCTTTGGTTTGCTTGTAAAATGTTCTTCTGCAGTAAGTAATGACTAACTGCTGCCGTCAAATACATTTTGTGGATAAAAAATATTTGCCTCTCAAATGTATGTGAGTATAAAGTCACATAAAACAGAGATATTCAAGTGCAAGTACATCCCAATTGGGTTAATGTGAGTTAATATGCTTAGTGACAGTACGTTCCACCGCTGCCTAGGACTTCAACTAATGATTATTGTCATGATAGATTAATCTGCCGATTACTTTCCCCATTAATTGATGAGTCGTCTGATCTATAGAATGTCAAACAATAACAAGATTTCCTGAAGCCAAGGTTAAGTCTTCAAATTGCTTGTATTGTCTGATCAACAGTCAAACTTCAACAGTTTACTGTCACACGAGATAAAGAAAAGCACCACTGAGAAGCTGAAACCAGAGAATCTTTGGCATTTTTGCTCTAAAACAACAACAACAACAACAACAACGAACTGATTATCAGATCTGACTTATCGATTAAACGAGTTATTGCTTCAGCTCTACTTGGAACCACATGCAGTAGATCAGCGCTATCTCTGTAGCCAAGTGAAGTGGTCTTCTCTCCGCTATCTGTATAAAAAAAAAAAAAAAGCACTTACAGTACTGTACCGTGTTTCAGGATAAATTTAATACCACACTTAATGGCCCATTGATATGTGCCCGCTTGTGAAGTATTTCAGCGCCTGTACATTGAGATCACCACAGTACATCATTTGTAAGAATAATAAACTCTTCTATTTAAAGAAATTGAATTTATTGCTCATTAAATTTACATTAAACTCTGCTTAATAAGCCTTACTCTAATTGCTAGATAATGCATGGCACTACTTTATGCGGTGGCAGCCAATCACACTGTTGAAAAGGGAGGGGCTGGCAAAGAACTGGCAACTGATGCATGTAAGGAATTTAGCCACTGGTATCAAATGTAACAAAGTAAGTGATGTGGGCTATGCTGTTCTCAGTCCACTGAGGACATCACACCTCCAGGCGGTGTTTTTCTACTGTATCCACTGCTTTGTATCTGTTCTCGCCTGTAAATTGAATGTATTTAAACCATTACTGCCTTGTCTGAGCGTGGCAGTGTGTGAATGCGTGTCCGCGATCAAACTTCACACCCTCTTTGAGATTGCTTATAAAACGGATCTGAGAGCAGTGGGTCCTTGCGGCTCGAGGTGAATAGGCAGATTTCACTTTGCTATTTGTCCTTCCAAAGAGGTTGTAGCATGTCAGCCAGTTTACACTGAAAGAAGTTGGTTTTGGAGGTCCTTGTTGGAAGAAAAAAAGAAAAAGTGAAAATCTCTTTCTATCCTTGACATTACATTCTTTTCAGTTTCTGAAAGAGTCCAATCTCTCCTTAAAAAACACCACCTTGGGTGCTGGGTACAAGGGTTTTTGTCAACACGCTTTATAGTGGGACCTTCAAGTAAATACGGTATGCAGTTGTTTTGTCAAGGTCACAGGAGTGCTGCTGTGGACATGTTATCACTTTGAGTCACGTAGTAAATATATGAAGAAAAAATAAAACTCAAGACATTTCCATGTAAGGGATTTGTACTGCGGTGTCAAACTGAATGACAAACTGAGGACGATCAAAAATGTGTCTGTCGGTCTGTGTTGAAATGTAGTAAACAGTCAATTAGGAGAAACAGACAGATGACAGGTCCTTTCATGATTATGGGGACAGAAGCTTCCATTCATGACTGTGCTGTGGTAATGAGGAGGAGAGCTGATGTCTCCGCTTATGAATATGACATTGTTCTCTCTGTTCCCGGCATCTGAGAGACCTCACTCTATTGGCTGCGACGCTTAGATGCTGACAATCAGGTCCACAATGAGGAAAAAACAAGGAAATGCTATGTTTTTTGTTTTGAAAGGGGCATGGAGTCCACATTAGTATGGGTGATGGAGCAATTACAAGCCACCATTAAGGTCGTGGAGCAGTCAAAGCACAGTACTTTTTAAACGAAGAACTCTGTTGGGCAGATACCCTCTGTAACATTCATTCAAACCAAGTGAGAATCTAGTTCAGTAAAAATGGCAATGTGTTTCCTGCAGTGATGTTGGGGGCAGATCATCCTCAGTCTGACCATTCATCTGTCTCTCACAAATAACACACCACAGATGCCAGTAATTGTATTTTTACGAAAGCTGGATGACATTCAAATTTTGATACATTTTAAACCTTCCCTAATTTTTACTACAGTGTACTGTATTGCCAAATCATTTTGAAATAAAGTTGTACAGGGAGGGAGGGAGCTGTCGCTGCTGCTTTTAATGTCTCCTGCCACATTATAATTTTACTGAGCCTTTTCATAAACGCAGAATAAGACGCTTGATAGCAAACTCTTGTAATTGTTTGTCTTTAGTGAAATACCTCGACAACTGTTGGATGAATTGCAATGACATTTGGTTCACATATTGGAGCCCCCCTCAGGGTGAAGTCAAATAACTTTGTGACGATCCCTTAACTTTTCATCTATCAACATAATTTGAACAAAATCTTCATTCGGTCCAGTTCAGCACTTTGGTTTATGACCAAATACCAAAAGAATCCAAAATCAGAAAAGATAAGAATCACATTCACATGAGCCTCAGCTGCACTTTGTGTTCAATGTTAATTAGCGGATGTTAGCATGCTAACAAGTTGAACTAATGTGGTGAACATAGTAAACATTACACCAGCTCTAGGTTTAGCTCTAAGTGCGTACTCAGAGAGAGCTGCAAGAATTCTTTAATATACTGCATTATGGACCATCCAAAATATAGAAATAATATTTTTAAGAAACCGCCCTGTCTAATCACAGCTAAAGACAAATTCAACAAAAAGAGAACCTTAAGAGTGGGTGAGTCTCAGACCTGAACCCGCCACATTAAGACTAAATAACTGCTGATCAATGTGGAGGAGAAGTGACTCTTTCTGAGCGAGAAGACTGAATCTCTAATCAATATATTCAGTTATCGAACTCCCACTAATCCACTGCTTGGATTGGAATGAAAGAGGTTCCGGTGCTCTGATCAGCAGCTGCACGGTGTTTGTTTTTGTCTGGTTTTCTAAGAAAAATTACTAATGAGTAGGCTTGTCATCAAATAGTTTCTTGTTTGCGTCACAATTACAGATATTGAGTTGAGGGGCTGTTTGGGCGTTGGCCTGCCCACGCCCCATCTGGATTAGTCCTATCGACTGTGCCCACTGTGGTTTGATGGCAGGCTATTCACTTCAATAGAAAGAGCTTTTCTCTATCTGGCTGAGAGCTCAGTTGCTGCACACTGCATCTCAGACGACAGGAGAGGAGCAGCACCTCTCTGTTTCCTCTCTGGGCTTGTTTGGGCAGATCTGAGCCTGATAAAATAACCACTGTGTACCCAGAGTCCTCTGCAAGCAGCGGCACACAGGTGGAAGTAATGCAACGCCGCTGGAGAAAAACAAAAGGTACAGGTACAAGTGGGTGCCAGCAGAATGCAAACAGCACTAATCAATAAATCTTACATTGCTAATAGAAAGGCAGCGCACTGCTGATGCCGTACTTTACTTTGAGATAAGAAGAAAAATGTGAAGAATCTAATTTTGCCAGATTCTTGCTTACATACAGTGCAATATTAGGACAGGTAACTTACTTGCTTAACATCATCCCCTGGAATCAGTCCCTACCTTTCTTGTTGGAGTGCTGTTTGCAAATGCATGTATGCAGACTGAATGAAATAATATTCCCTTACACAGCAGGATATAGCTAGACCTTCCAAGTTTCTGTGTGTTCTTTTCAGCAGAGCCTCCATTACACCCTGTTTCTCTAATTTTATTTGAACAATACACTCAGGGATGCCAGCTGGAAAGAACAAACAAGTCTTAAAGAAACAACATTAAATACACAAAAGGAGCAGGAATATAGAAACTCTCATATAACATATTCAGGCAATAGCCCTGAAATATATAATTAAGCCATTCCTAAAGTGTTCGGTTTTTGCTGAAATTATACGTTTTCAACTAACTGAGTAGTCATTTAGAATGATTGTCTGCTGAATATGTAACTGGAGCAGGTTAGCTTAGCTTAGCATAAAAACTGGAAACAGCTAGCCTGGCTTTGTCCAAAGGCAAAAAATAAAAAATAAATAAAGAATCCTCGTACCAGCATCTCTCACTAATTAACAAGTTATGTCTTGTTTGTTTAATCCAGACAAAAATCAAGGTGGCTGAGAGCAGTTGCCAGGCAACCAGCAGAGACTCCAGGAAAGTTACTGGTCCCAACCAAGAAATAGTCTGCTGCAAAAAAATGGCAAATTGCTGTTCTAACACTTGGGTTTTTGTAAACATTTAACAAATTAGAGAGCGTCAGAGATGTTGGTAGGCAGATTTTGTTACTTTTGGACTAAGCTAGGCTAGCTGTTTGCCCCTGTTTCCAGTCTTTGTGCTAAGCTAAGATAGCCAGTTGCTGGTTATGGCTTTATTTTTTGTGTTCCTCTCTAGGAAAAACAGAAAGTAAGTGTATTTCCCAAAATATGGAACTATTCCTTTAAATCAACGCATTGCTGACACTCACCAACTGTTAAATAACAAAAGAAAAGTACTTTACTTTAGGTACACAATACACTAAGTTGGTTGCCTGGGAGATAATTTGGCAGGAAAATGTGTGCCGTCACATATGCTCAGTTTTTTTTATTTATGTATCCTTGACAATCTTGCAGTGGTAGTACTCTTTAGTAAAGCTAAGAACGTAAAAGAAAAGATAATCGTGACAGGATTTACGTGGATGCAGAACTTCCTCTCAAGGTGAATCGTAAGAACATTTTGATGCTGTTTACACAGAAGAGAGCTGTTGTCTGACAGGTTGGTGCTGCCTGCCTTGGGGGCATCATGCTCTTGAGTTATCAGCGTGACAATAGACCCATCTTAATTACTCTCAGATACAGCACTATAATCTGTCATTGTCAGGCTGATCAAGACTGTGCGCACCAAGCACTGAGACTCATTCACCCAAACCAGAAGCCTATTGATTACTTCTCATACTTGAGTCATTGCACTGCGGAGAGACACGGGAGGCAATAGAGCTAATGGAAGGGGGAAACTCAAAGTCACATTGTTTACATCTAAGATGACAGGTAAATGTATTTGAAAGGAAATATGGGCTTGATCCATTGGCTCCAAAATAGCAGTCTGTCTGTGGCTAACAACGAAAGAGCTGCCAAACGATCAGCTGCCCTGCAGTTCAGACGTGGAGCTTACAGCACGGCAGCTTTTCTGTTTCTAAATAAAATCCATGTCTGTGCTTCGCATAACTGAACATTTTGATTTGCTGTAACGTATTCATCGTATTCATTGATAAAACACACACCTGCTACCATTATGTTTCTTTCAAAACTGACAGGTGGTTGTATCCCAATTACACATGATGTACTGACTTTACACAACAATGTTTATAATATACTGTTTCTGTAGTTAGTACAAAAAAATCAAAGTTTTATACTAACAGGAAATTATACAATGATACAATACTTATGCTGTTGGACTTCAAACTTTAAAATGGTACTGGCAATTCAGCTTGTTTTCTGAAGTGTTCCTGTAGCTGTTTCACACAGTTAGCATTGTCTCTTGAATTATATTGTTGGAGAATATAATATAAATATATACATTTCCAGCACAGGACCTGATTCAGATCAGTATGTAGTATGACTTTGAGACACAGCCATTGTTTCTGTTTCTCCTGATGCGAAACATCTTGTACATCTACTGTACCTGTAGATGTTTGTCTTTGGTACAACTTTTGTTTAACTCCTTAAACTACTGCTGTTAGTACTTGCTGTTACATCTAAAGTAGTCAAAGCCCCAATCCATATTGTTATTGATCATACAGTATATATTAATATCCCTGATTAGAAGAGATTGAGATATTGAGCGAGAATCTGCATTTTGTGTGATTCACATCCAATGGTATTTTGAGTAGTTAAGGTAGTTTTTTATACTAAATGTATAAATCAGTTTAGGATTGATAGCAGGTTCCAATCATGTGGTCTGAGTTTTGATAATAGGGCTTTGTTTGAATCATTGATTAAAAGACCAAAAGGGTGAAGTTGCAACCAAACCCCTTACAAAAATGTTAAGAAATTGAATTGCAAACTTTGTATCTCCTCTTAGAAATCTTAAAAAAAAAAAAAAATTTAACCATTAATAAGTTTTTAGCTTTTGTTCGGCTCCCTTTGTGTGGGAATTGATATATATATATATATATATATATATTTATTCTCTTTCTCTTTTCTGTTGTGGGATTTTTGAAGTTTGTTGAGTCTCCGTTAATGAGCTATGGGCCTTAATGGAGTGCAAGTTTTTTCTTTATCATTATTGTCTTGATGTTTGTTTTGTTCTGATTCTTCTTCCGTTACACCACTTTATAACTTTCCTATTAAAAGTCTTGTACAAAAAAAAAGGTCTACTGCTAAAAGTACTCACTATAGATGGATCTTTGTGGCAGACCTTCATTAATGCTATTCATTTGTCAAGATAAGCCGATTCCACTTGTCAGATTTTCACTCAGAGTTAATTCTTTCATCTGTCCTTTGTTCTTTGTTCCACCAGTGTACCAACTCTGGAAAAAAAATAGAAGAGCAGTTATATTTGCATATATAAATATACTCAAAAGTGTGCTATTTTTGATGCTGCTTTGTGAATCTGCTCTGAAGTTTTGTGGCTTTTTCTGAGAGGCCACACCCATCAACACTGCACGTCTCGCCAATTATGACAAATGATCTTCTTCTTTATTAATACAAAAATGCACTAATAATATATTTGAAATATTGACAGGTAAACAGACATAATCAGGCAAAGATAATAAAGACGTCTGACCTGATTTACCGAGTTTGACAAGCATTTATCCCAAAGAAGTCACGATTTTCTACTTGACATGTTGGTTAACATGTGTTTCTGTATACATTTATGCATTTTTATAACAAACTCATTAGAATACAGTTGCTACTATGTGAGCAAGCAGTAGGACAGCTCAACGACAGAACAGCTCTTCTTGCAGGTGTAGTGACAGCACTTGAGCAAGAGGGACATTTGTCTTTGTGGACGGCATTGTAGCTTAAACGCAGAAATCCTTGCTCGAATGTGCACGCACAAGCTAGAGGAACAGCCAAAGTCCATTCCTCACATAGAGGTACTTTTAGTTCTCCGTGCTCTTTTATGCAATCAGGTCTCATTTAATTTTGACAGTGCATGATGCCCACATAAATTTAATTGGTCATTGTAAAGTCTGCGCCCTCTCTAAAACTGTGTATCAGTTGGTTTTCTGCTGTCCTCCGAGGCAGAACACATGCCAGCACTCATTAGCGCAGAGCTACTGTTTACAAAGAAGGTTCAACGCCTGTCTTCTTTGACTTCTTGCTTTTAAAGTGCTGTGATGTTACAGCACAATAATGATGCAGTTTTAGGACGAGGGAGTTTACAGTGAAATGTAGGGACGCAGCAGCTCAGTGCTGAACCTGTGCGTGCTGAGACTGAACTTTGGCTTGTCCCTCATGCTGTGTATAAACCATACATGAATTACTTTCTCATAAGCTTCCATGTTGCTCACCTCTCACGTGAGAGCTGTCAGTAGTTGCATGTATGCCGCTACCATTTCCTTGTGTGAAGTCCGAGGGCTGTATTCTCACACAAAGCATAACTCTGCACTCTTATTTTTTTGAGGCGCAGTGGTTCATAAACACGATCATTATCTGCGAGTTGTAAACAGGATAATTACTGGAACTGTCAGTTTATAAACCCGATTTCATTCCCAGTTTGGCAGCAGTGACTTAGTTGCATGTAGATTCAGCCAAATCTAATTGAGTGGTCCTTTGTAATGATTCAAATAAAAAATGGAAAGATAAACTTCAAATACTGGACAACATTTTTGTGTTTTTTTATTATTGAATATGTAAAATGTTATTTAAAACTGCTAATATGGTTAATGTGTGCATCATGACTCTTTGGAATATTAGATATACACTGCTTTTGTCAACATCCTTTTGCTCTTCCTGGACGAATTTCCTCTAGGGAGAGAAACTCCTCTGAACCTTCCACACATTACCGAACTGTACGTCATGGTGGGGAGGGCTCTACTTTTTAAAGAGATGAGCTGATGTGGTTGGCAAACACTCAAACACTCTCACAGATAATGTATGATAATGGCTTCTGTCTAATTCCACCCTGTTTGCATGTGCACCCTGGGTTGAACACGTGCCTGCAGTCATCAGATTTTGTTTCAAATGTTGCTAAATCTTGGTGCTTTCAAGTATGTGACATCACCTTTTCCAAATTGAACCCCGCCCACTTCAAACGAGCAGGAAGCACAGACAGAAACACAGTTACAGAAATCTCTCCTGTAAACCGCAACTATTCTAATGTAGGTAGAATGTTTTGTGTTAATGAAGGACCACATCTGTCATAACAGGAAGCTAATGTGTGTATTTACACTTAAACTTTAGTTTATTGTGAAAGTTTATTAGCATTCACTCAATGCAATTTATTTGCCTTATGTGTATGCCAGTTGAAGTTCCAAGGGTTGCATAAATCTAATGTTGTTAACTTGATTTGTAAGCGGGCAAGCAGAAGTGGATGTTATTTGGCATCTTCAATAAAACGACACCGCAAAGTGGTTCACATTTGTCTTTTATGAGTTTTCAAATGTAGTAGAAATTTGGTCTTTAATCTCAGAAAAAGGCATCTCGGAGAAACACGTGAGCAAAATATTATTTACAGCCTCGCTCTGTGGTCTAAACCTACCAAATGAAAAGTTTTGTTTTGTTAGCATAAGTCAAACTTAGGTCTGTATGTAAAACCTCTGAGGAAGACAGAGCTGCTCTAGACTAAAAACAGATATCAATAAATGTAAACAGCACTGGCCTAGGGATGTCATTAAAAAGAATAGCATGTCTAGACCTCATAAAACCAAAACATATTGTTATTTCGAAGCAGCAGGAATTATTGCCTGTGAGCACTAAGATGACATCCATCAATTTAAGGTTTTATTGGAAAATGTAGATAGGCTGCTTCGGAGATGTAAATGATTTACTTAGCATAAAGTTTTGCTTGAACAGGCAGGGAGATAGTGTAGTTAGTGAGGGCAGGGAAGTATGAGTGTGACAAAGTCAGTATTGAAGCAAAAGCTGATTTCCCAAGCCTGAGAGAATCGCGATCTGTGCATGAATAAATAGGCTGGACCTGCACAACGTGGATTATTCTGGTTCAAATATCAGTAGACTTAAGGGTTGTCAAATGACATACATGTGTAATAGGGTTGTTGTACATGATTTCTTTTTGTCACTTGTACCCAAATGTCATATCTTCTAAGGTTTGCACTGATTGTTTCTCGCTGTGTGCACAAATTGCTGTTTTATTCACTCTGCTTTTTTTTATATTGTACGTTCAGCCCAATTTAACTGAACCTCTTCACATTTAAACTTCTTTTCAATGAATTTCTAATGATATGATAGCAAATGAAAACTTTGTCTTTAAAGCAGACAGTTCATACAATAGATCTCAGAGCACAGAGAAATCACTATTAACTTCATTGCTGCCTGTCAGCGCAATATGACAATATGCAATGTGTGGTGTGACAGCAACCTGAATGAATGAAATTAACATGAAAAACAATTTAGATTTGGTGCATGGGATTTTGTAAAATACCACGCCACATTTTTTGAATTGCTCCAGCTTCAAAGTACAGAGCATTTGCATGCAGTTGTGTATCACTTTGACATGTTGGCCTCATCTTTCAGTAAATCTCAAATCTACATTTATTCAAATGTGTTCAGTGCGGCGAAGGTTGACACTGCATAATCCATCAAAATGTTCCATTTGAAGAGAGGGGCTGGAATTATTTGAATCATCAGAAAGCAGCCTTGCTTGTGGTGAAGCGGCAACATATTAGGATAGAAGATGTTGAAAGTTTTCACCCAGGGAACAAAAAAATAAATCTAAAAATCTATTGATATATATATGGCATAAAATCACCTAGCAGATGAAGTCTTTTCTTTCAGTCTGACCTTGTCTTTCTCTTTTCTAATACTACTGTTTGTTTCTAGCAACACAGTACAGTAAATATAGTCATTATAAGGAGTAAAGAATGTCTTATTTGTAAAGTAAAGTTGTGATGCTTTTGGTTTCGATTGTGTCTTTTTATGTGATAGAAATCGGAGGAAAACCCTTGTGATTTAGCATAAACACCCTCATTACTTTGCACATCTGGCATGAGAACATCTCTATTTGTATTGCTATAAACAGGACGTTATTGCTGCATACAAGTGTGTTACAGTAAATAATAGGAACTCAGGCTACTAATTAATTTATACTTAGAATAATTTGATGTGAAAGGCAGACATTGCTTGCAACACAGAGGTGGTAATTTGTATCATCTAATCATCTTTCATTCTCACTTTTAAGGATCATAAACACCTACATTTCACCTGTATTTACATGTTTACAAGGCAAGCTTTTCTTTTTGTTGCAAAATGATTTTATATGTATTTCCTCACTGACTCTGTTCCTTTTTGCCTTAACAAACATCGTTGATTGGTGTTTTTGCTTGTGTTATTAAATATCGCCTGCAACAAAGGGAGCAACTGTGAAATCTAATATTGCTAAATATAAAATACCTTGTACAGAACTGTAATGCAGCAGATAGGAAACTTCAAATCATTTTCTATAACTGATTCGCAATTACATAAATGTGGAATACTTGTCCTTTACTTTACTTGTATATTACTTTATTATCTAATATTTGGCTTGTGCATTCAAAGAGGTGGATTAAATTCTCTAGTTTTACTATAAAGACATTACACTATAAAGTGTAAAAATTGTACTTGTGTTCACTCTTCAGTAAAAAGTGAATGAAATAAATATAAAAGAGAATAAAGACGATGTTTTTCAGTTGCTGGGTTTTCAGTGACTTCATTCAAGGTTGCAGTTCAGTCACATGTATTATGTGATGCTTTCATGTACACAGATCTCAGCTCCACACTTCCTGTGGGTACGTGGGGAGTTGGGAAGCTGCTTTTTCTTCCCTTTGTCCAATCTCAAGGTTGGAAAGTGTGGTAAGGGACCCGTGTGTAAAAAATGAATTAAGCAACATTTTGCTGTGCTTCAGTTAAGGTCAAAACAGCACTCTTAATCTCAGTCACACTTTTGCTGCGATTTATAGATCAAAATTGAATTTAGATGATTACACACAACTTTAGTGGCTTTGATGCAGAAGCAATTACCAATCTTTACCGGTATAACACAGAATTTGTTTTCACCTTGTTTTTTCATTATCACATAGGATTGGACAGTTAGCATCCTCACACCAAATCCAATTGGACTTAATCAAGAGGACAACACATTTTACTTAGTTTAGTCTTTGACACCCAGCATTCTGTCAAGTTTTATTTAGAGAAAAACCCTCTAGCTTTTAAAGGAAAGCAGAGTTTGAAATTTTGGGACATAGGCTACACTTATTTGCTTATACTGTTTTGAGTTTGATCAGATGATTGATACCGCTCTCATTTTTGTAAGCTTAATATGAAGCTACAGCCAGGAGATGGTTAGCTTAGCTTAGCATAAAGGCTGGAAGCAGGGGACAACAGCTAGCCTGGCTCTGTCCAAAAGTGATAAAAATCCACCTACCAGCACCTCAAACGCTTTAACGCTATGTGTAAAAATGTCACATTGAAATGTTTCAGAAGGCAGAGCAACGCTAGCTGTTTCACCTTGCGTCCAGTCTTCGCTCTAAGCTAATCGTCTCCTGGCTCGAGCCTGGACACTACAGAAACGAGATATATTGTTATATTGTGTATGTTTTGTTTTTAACTTTTGAACAGAGTCAGGCTTCTGTCACACATCTGTTTCTCCTTGTTTCGGGTGTTTGTGCTCAGTTAAGATTGTCTCCTGGCTTTAGCCTCATATTTAATGGACGGATATGAGAGTGGTATCAATCAAGAAAAAAGGGAAACCTCAGAAGAGCAACAGAGGAGGATTGGACAGATGTGAAATAGATGTTGTCTGTAGAGAGATACCAACAGTAAATTTACAATAAGTAGAAACTGAATGGCGATATTGGGATCAGAGTAGATGTCTGTGGTTCAACATGTGGAACCCTTTATGTTATCACTCTGCAGAAGATGATGGGAGGATTTGTGAAGCACCTCTCAGGATCAGGAAGGAAGTTAACAAACAAAAAGTGATAATAAACTAATGTTTTTTTTTACACCTGTACTTTAGTTCTTTAAACATACAGTAAACATCACTCCTGCAAAATAAAGACACATTTGTCGTCTCTTGTCACTTGACTTATTAACTTGTTGATTAGCAGCACAGCTAGATGAAAAGAGAGCAGAGGGAACTTTCATGGTTACTTGGATGACACATTGAGCCCATGGCTGACGAACTGTTGAATGACAGCTGGCGGGCCCTCGGGGAAGCACCTGTCTGTCAAAATACATAGTAAGTGTAAGTGACATTATTAGGAACACGCTGTCACCTTTGTCGTGCTTAGGTAACGTCTGAAATGTAAAGTGATATATTCATCGTAAACAAACTATTAGATTGATGGCTGACATGTTTTGTCCAGTGATTATGCATAATTATGTTGAATAATTCCCTCGACACACAAGCAGACAAATCAACTGCATGTTTGTTTTTGTCTCCGGCCATTGCTCTTCGTGTTGAGTAGGTCACCTCCGAATATTCATCACCTCTTATGTCATCAACTCAGACGCAATTTGCGGCAAAACATCTCACTCTTCACTCCACGGCTCGTGTATTGCCAGCCCGGGCCAGCTTGGCCATCAGGCATCCACAATGGCATAATTATGGAGTATTAAACCGTCACAATGACACATCAACCAGACAAGATATGCTAAATGCCAGCGAGGCCTACTCGGTTTACCCTTACTCTTGTCAGAATGGCCTGAAAAATGGAGGTTTGTTTGCTGCTGGATCATAATTACGATTGGTATTTATGAGACCCATCAAGCTTTCAGTCAAGATGATGCTGCATTTGAAGGTGACTCTGGGATGCATCACATCAGACCGTGGACACAGTGAAACAAGGCTTTCAGACAAGCTGTCTCCTCTCACCAAGCCTTTTAAATCATCATCACTCTAGCCAGCTGTATGATCGTTCACATGATATATCACCTGTTAGAGCTGCAGCTAACGCACCACCAGCAGACAGTGACGATGAGTCTGGCAGCGAGTCGTTGCCCGTTTCAACAGCCGCAGTCGTCTGATGCTTCTGTTTCCTGTTATTAAGCTATCGCTTCTATGCTGTTGTGTTAAGCGTCACTTAAACTGCCAGTTGGGTTTAGGGGATGTTTCTTCAGGCCCTTTTTTTTTTGTCCTACTTGTTGTTTCAGTGATGTGGCCAGTTGAATTTTTCATGGCTTCAATCAGCTTGAAGCAGCTTGTTAGACTGACAGTTCTGGCAGTGCTTTTATTCTGCTGTCCGTCCAAATGTCGTCCGGCTAAAGCTTAGCTGTCTACGTTTATACCGGCAGAGTAAACTAGCCATTGGTCACACTTAAGTCAGAAAAAAAAATCCAGCGTGGGCCTCGTTTGTGTAGTTGTGGCTATCTTTCCTATTGTTGCGATTGTGATAACGTCCTTGTAAGCTTAATTGTTGACATTCTGGTAGACAGGCTTTACAACAGAACTCATAGGAACATTACATCAGCATTTTTGGGGGGTTTATTTTTTTGGCGGGGGCATTTTTGTCGACAGTAGAGAGATGACAGGAAATTAGTGGAGAGAGAGAGGAGGTACGGCATGCAACAAAAGTCCCAGAAAGTCAAATCTAGTAAAATTGCAGATGCACTAGGCCTGGATAGTGATTAAATATCATCAGATTTTTTATTGGAATCATACTGTGGATGTTTTAGTATTTCATTGTTCTACAAATTCCTGAGCAGGCTGTATCAAAAACTAATAATAGTAGTTTTTGTCTCTTAATGCATAACTGTGGAACCATTTTTTGTGTACTTTTCTCATACTCATCTTGCACTATATGTCAATATTAGAATATTTCATTATTAATATTGTGACAGTGGTTTCAACATGAATTTCTGGTGCATCAACATTTGTTTTCCAATGCACATATAACATTTCTAATTCAATTCAATTCCGTTTTATTTATACAGCGACGTATCATAACAAAGTTATCTCAGGGCACTTCGCATATCACTTTAGGTGATATGATTAGAGTGATTAAACTCATTTGGAACCTGTCAGATTGAAGCCATGAGCTCGTTAGCATGAACACGGGCACTGTATTTTATTTTGAGTCAATCCCAACTGTGTATTAATCTGCAGTTAAAAATAGTCCCTTAAAAAGTGCACCATTTACTCCGATTACCGTTTGATAAACTAGGAAATGAGTCTTTTTTAAACAAATGAGCCACAGTCAGGATGTCGGAAAGTATTGCAGGACTGAATAATACATATGTCTTTTTGGTCTTTTTAATGGGATTTGGTTGCCAATAACAAAAATATACACACATAAACACATTGCCAGCCTTATACTTTGAGGAGAAATTTTGATTATGCTGTTTACATGAGCTTTTGTCATCCCGACACTGAGTATAACAGTAAGAATAAACTAATTAACAGAATTTTAATTTCTACTTGAGGTGCGCAGACTAAAGCTATCATATTCCTCCAATTAACAACACCCAGGGGGGGGGGGGGGGGGGGGGGGGCGGGGCGGGGGGGGGGGGGGG
>JAVQJD010106006.1:0-20054 GCA_036023655.1 Nannoperca australis
ACACACACACACACACACACACACACACACACACACACACACACACACACACACACACACACACACACACACACACACACACACACACACACACTCAAAAGAGCCTTTATAGAGCCGGCACTAAAGGATTATTTGCACAATGGCCTTTTGCCCTCCAGTGGGGGGTAGCAGGCGTGCTTGGCCCTGAGCAGGGTCATAAACACCAGACTCTAGAGCCGAGCACAGAGGGTGGTGGAAGCATACACATGTCAGTCCGTGTGAAGGCAGTGTGGGTATGAGATTGAATCAAACCACACAGTTTCCGATGGAGAAAACAAATCAACTGTCAGCCAGTTTGCTTCATGACAGAATACAGTTGTCAGAAGTTAATTTAGCTCAAAACGGCTGCTCTCAAGTATCCACCCTATGGCTTGCATTCTCCTCTACCGCAATGACAACGTCTCCGACTGAGTGACTGTGTTTGGTTTCTGGTGTCAGCCCAGCAGAATCCAGTTTGGCTTTTCAAATCGCTTCCTGCTATCCCAGAAAGCCACAGGGCCCCATAGGACACTCGAGACATCCTCTTGAATCCCTTTATTTCCTGCAGACTAGACTCCGAGGGCAGGAAGGGCACTCACCCGACAGCACCCAAACACTGTAGACAACTCAGAGGGTGGGAGAGGAAGAAGGAGAGAGGAGGCCAGGGAGCATCTCTTCCTGCACTTTGACCCATAAATCAAACATTCCTGCTCTGGCTTCGTCGCTCTTCCTCTCAGAGTTCTTTCTTCTCTTTCCAACTCCTTACTGATGAGCAGGACTCTGGTCCATGTTACCTGAAGATGCTCACTGCGGAGACAAGTTGCTCTAATGTTTTGGCTACGTGACCAATCACAAACATCTGGGAAATGACACAGTTGTTTCTCATGCAACTGTGCAGAGGGCAGTCCTGCAGCCAGGTCTATAAACCAGACAAGGATTCGGTTACCTAGTGAACAGCGACCTCGACCAGTCAAGCTTGAATTCGGCACAAGATTGCAACATCATAGGGGAAATATAACCAAAACCATGGTCTGGGTGCTCAGGCAGTGTCTTTAGCTAATAAAAAAGGCAATAAACTATAACTTTGACGAACATATATATATCAAACATTTTTGTGGGATGACGCCACGTGAGTGGTGAAAATTTCTAAAATCCCTGTCTTGATAAAAGGCATATGTCTTGATGGAAATCCATGACGACTGATATGTTTTCCAGTGTTTTGTCACAAGAGAGAAAGTCACTCCAAAGTCTATTCTATTTGCAGTAATAGAGCGGCTTCAGTCAGGACAGAAACGCTACCAAAAAGGCCACAGGTCAGGTTAAACCTTAATTCATGCACAATGTAGAAAGAGGTTATTTCATAAATCTCAGCCCTGCATGCCTTTAAATAACCAGGAGATGTACGGCACTCCAGAGCCCAAACCTAACACTAATATCTATCTATCTATCTATCTATCTATATAGATAGATATCTATATATCACTTAACTTCTCACTTCACAATAAAACCACCACATAACAAAAATGTGCAAATGTACTTATTGATGACTGCACAAGACTAATAGTACAACGAGAGAACATGTCCACTTCCTTGCTTTGATGTGAACTAATCATCCTACCAGAATACATATACAACAGAAATTCTATGCAAGAGATTTTCACACATCTGGGCATAGTCATGTTTGTGAGAAAATCCGACATTAAAAACAAATGTGGCTTGCCAGGCTAAATTTTTAAGACTTTTCATAGGGCTGTAGATGAAGAAAGAAAAAAAAAAAGAAAAACGAATACAAAATCCCAAACACGTTCTTTCATCCATCAGAACAGTAAAAAAAGAAACCCGATCTCTCCGTCAACGCATTCCGTCTCTCTCTATGCACGGAGAAGGAATGAGATCAGGCGGAGGAGGCCCGACCAAGGCACCATACCCTGCCCCACCTTTGTGGAGCAAGGACCTATGGGTAATTCTATGGCTATTGCTGCACGGTACGTGTTTGAACAGCTGCACAGGGGAAGAAATTCTGAATACGTGCATCCACGCATGCAGGTACCATGTACCAAGCACAGAAGCATGAAGCAACACACATGAACCTACACAGATGGACAGACGCGCACACACACACACACACACACACACACACACACACACACACACACACACACTCATTGACTTGGGCATCAAATTTATGCTCCGTTTCCTGGACGTAAGACGCTCCTCAGCCACAGACACAGCAGCCTTGGTTTCCACTCAGCTATCTGATGTCTGGCCAAAGCCAGCTTTGTGACGGATTGTGTGCTAAAACGCCTTTATGATCGAAACCTCTGCGGGCCTGAGGAATTTGAATTTTTTGTGTGGAAAGAAAGACTGTGGGGGAGTGCGCTGGGTATGTATTTTTGTGTGTGCGCACAAACGTCTGCTCAGCAGAAGGGCCACTCTCGAGTGCTGAACCTCTACAGGTGGTGAACACACCTTGGCACAGGATCCCATAGTAAAACATTGACTGAGGGGGAGGCAAAGTGAGTAAGTCTGTGAATGTCTGGGGGAGTGTGTGCTTGTGTGTGTTCCCGTCTGTGTGCAGTGAGGACTCCTGGCATGAAGCCCAAACCTTACCTGACATTCTGACTTTCGATGCCTCCTCGAGAACCATTGGGGCTTGGACTGCAGATGCAAAACAAAACAAAGACAAAATTAATCCCTCTTTTATATCCTGCTTTTTATGTGCCGTCTAATTTATTTCACCATTACATTTTTCTGGCTCAAGGGTACTGTAGCACTCACTTTAGGACTAGATGCAGGTTGGCGGAGAGGCGTGGGTCAGTGAACTGCGTGGTCCGGTTGTTGTGGTCGACAAAGTAAACCCTCCCGGTCGCAGTATTGCGAATCTCCCACCCAGGAGGCAGCGGACCCAGCTCCTCACAGTTCACATTACTCAGATCTCTGACATGCAACAGAAGAGCACAATTAAGCATTAGTATGCAAGCATGTAAGAAAAACAGAGGGAACGTAGGGTGGGGACGGGTAAAGAGAGACAGAGCGCACACGCACAACACACACGCATCATATTTTAGGTATAAAACATACCAAAGCACTGACTAACTGGACTCAGGCGGACAGCAAGATTCCGAGATGTCTGAGAAATCACTTTTATTCTATTTTTCTTCTTCCTCCCATCTAAATTATTTACTGCTGTCCTGCAACCCCTTTCAGCTGGACTCCATGGAGACAAAAAGGTTTAGAAACTACAGCAGGCTCGCTATGCTGGCGTGGAACTCTGTTTTGCAGGATTAAAGCCAAAAGGGAGCGATGAGAGCTTGGCAGCTGAGCCATCTGCTAATGCTGGAGCTGTCTGAAGAGCGCCCGGAGAGGTGTGGCGTGACCAATAGCCTCCTATCAAGAGCAATAAAACTATTATCTATCACTCACGTATTGATAGAACGCAAGTCAGCACTGGCCAGGTATTATAACATCAGTCATGTTTTATTGATGGCGTCTGGAGTGCACTGAAGCCTCTCTTTGCACATGTAGATCTGTATGCGTTTCTTCTGGGATATGGTAATCACTAGGACACACATTTCTTACTCAGTATTGCCTCAAGAGCTTCTGGTATGGCTGACTGAGACCTGCGTGCTGTTGGCCATGTGTCCCAGAGTGAGGCCTTTTAGCACTCGTGCAGGGTATCTGCGGTGTTCACCTACTTAAAGATTTTTTATTTTAGTACAGCACAGAATGCAATTTAATACTTGTTTCACTATCATACTGGCCAAAGTAGAATTATTTATGGACCAATAAAAAATCTATTAATAATTTCAGTTTTTGATAAAATTGACACTTGCCCATTATGAGAAATTTTGCTTCCTAGCTAATGGAGCTAGCAGTTGACACTGTTTGCTGGTGCTGACTTAAACAAACCATAATCACCAAAAACGGGATTGAACAACCTCCTGTGAGCAAAACAATCCCACTTTAAGTTCATAGATGTATAACGTCTCCTGATAACTTGTAATCAGATAAAAACAGATTTATAACTAACTTGTGTGAAATAAAAGTAAGATGTTTTCATACTCAAGGCCTTTCTGTGAGGAAACTAAATTCAATGCTCTGTAAGACTTTTCAAGACCGGCAGATACCCTGTCGTGCCAGAGGACCAAATCGCACTCAGAGCCCCGTGACATCGATCTTCTCACAGCATTTCAGACTCATAATCAGCTGCAGGTTTACAGCAAAGCACAAGGGGACCAAGACTAAGACTACCATGCCCCGAGCTTTGAGTAATGTTCTTGTGTTTAATATATGTTTTACAGTATATAAAAGGTGGATAGCTAAAAGAGTAAAACAATACAAAGTGATAATGGAGAACGCCATGTCGTCTCCCTGAGGTCACACATCCTGCGGCGGCCTTACCTTGGTACTCTGGGGTCATGCCACGTGCTGACACCCGTCTGAGTGTGGAGAAAGTACACTTGGCCTTGCTGCGTGGTCCTCTGCTCTGTAGAAAGACATACAAATGGGATTAATCGATGCATGATTCGCAGGTCCTCGGTTAAACGATCATGTGAATAAAAACAAAAAGGAGTAACTAGAATATTTTGACTCAACCTCGGCATCAAGTGTATGTCAAACGTTCAAAATATATGAAAATGAGTTTAATTCATGTGCCACATGCAGACAGATTGTGCTTATAATCTGTCTGCATAAGAAAGAGATCACACAAATGGAGATAAAAGGACTGCCTGAGTCAGTGGAGATCCCAGAAGGCAGCCAGGAAGAGGCGGGGGAGGGGGGAGGGGGGAGGGGGGAGGGAAGGTGAGAGACAGGGTGAAGAACATTGGAGAGGAAAGGAGAGGAGAGATGGGGTTGTCTGACTTTTGAGTTGGTGAGCTCATTCATCACAGCCTGACAGAGAAATTTCCATGGAGCAGCCTGCCAGAGAGCTCTTCTCTGGCATCCCTTTGGGCCTACTGCCCCGCTTTAAACATGCATGTACACGCAACCTTCCAAACCCACACTCGCCTGACGAGTGCACGATATACGCTCGACACGTAGAGTGACATGTCTTGGCTGCCGTGCGAATACATGAGGAGAATCAGAGGTGCTGACAGGTTTTATAGGGACTGCCCAAGATTTAAGAAAGTATGGACAGAGATGACGAGCGCAGGGAGGCTAGGAGCCTCCTGATCTAAAGGATGGAGATGTGCTCTGGCTCCCAAATCCTACTGAAGATTTTACTGTGAGGATAAACAAAAATCCCTTGGACTGTGTGGGGAATCACAGCTCACACACAGTGTGTGTATATGTGTTTGCTTTTACATGAATGCGTTTGATTGTTTGACTGTGTGCAGAAAAGAAAACAGAGGGGGGAGCAGTGAATGGCTGGTGCCAGCCTTTAACAGCGAGATCAATTCAATTAGATGGTCTAAAATGGAGCCAGTATTTCAAGGCTCCTTGTGTGGAGCTGCAGCGTCATCCGAACGGCGCTGGACTGAATGAGGCTACAGATTAGTCGAGTTACAGAGCCCAGTGTTGAGCAGGGAAGAGGGCGGAGGAGAAGCAATTAACATACAGCAGCACTACAACGATGACAAGACTCATAGTGGAAGTAGAGACGGCATTTCAGTGGATGTGGGGGTACTGGGGATAATCTCTCTCTCTCTCTCTCTCTCTCTCACACACACGGGCACACACACAACTAACCATATCCTTCAGGGAGGTCCGGGGGCGTGTGAAGGTGGGTTCTGCTCATGTAGTTGCGGTGCCTCTGGGAGCGGACCCGTCTCTCCTGGGCGCGTTGGTCACCGCCACTGGGTGGCAACGCTGTGGTGGGCGTGGCCCCGTTTGTGCTGATGGGCGTGTTCTCATCCACTATGCAGCTGAGAGGCCGGCCAGGGCTGGAGTACTCTGACGCAGGTCTGAGGGAGGCAAGAGGGAAAGGTGAGAAGAACCACAGAGAAGACCAAGGAGAAAGTAAGGTAACGTCAGAAAGAAAGAGAGAGTATAAGGTTACATCTACACCAATACGTTTTTCTTTTAAAAGCATAACTTTTGTTATGTTTATGCCTAGTGTCCACACTACTCCAGCGTTTTCTAACTCCTAAAACTTTAACGTTTTAAAATGCTCCTGACCCCGTTTTATTTTTTAAACTCCGGACTGCGTCTTAGTGAGGACGCGGCGGAAACTGAGACGTTTTAAAGCGATGACGCAGACACCCACGTTCGCTTCCTGATTAGGTCTCATCAGCCAGGACGTGTCCTTCCCTGATTCATCATGCCCCTATCACATGATGCTTTTCCAGAAGAAAACATTAGCCTTGAGTACCAGCTAACTAGTTCAACGTGGAAAACGAATTACAACACAATAATAGTCCCACCTGGTTGTTGGTCCAAGCACAGAACACTTTGTATTTTCTGAAAACTGTAAGGAACCAAAAATAGACAATCTGCTTCCTGTTTACACTGACACACGCATGCCCAGTGTACATGAACGGCGTGTAGTATATACAGATTTGTTCTGAAACTGTGATAAAACGGTGGTTTTAAAATGAAAGTGTATTAGTGTGGATGAAGCCTAAGAAAAGCCCCCCCCAAAAAATAGGTAGCATTTAGGAAGAGTGCAGGTGCTAACTAGGAAATCTATACAAGGCGGCACACAAGTACAACAGACTGAGACAGAGCTGGGAAGAGATGCCTCTGTTTCCACTCTTGTCAGCTGTGTGACTTCCCGGGTCCTCCACATCATTAACCACCACTGTCTGGAGCAGTCTGTCGGACATGCTTTTTTTTTTTTGAGTCCGCTCCAGTTTTGGACAAACTTCCCCAGTTTGGGTGCACGGAGGTCAGAGACGAGGTCCTTCACCGGCCTGCTGCGGTTTGATTTCAAGAGGTCTGGGTCAGAGTTTCTGTGGGCTGCGGAGTGTACTCACCTGGTAGGCCTCTCCCACTGTGTGGTGCGTGTGATGTGGTTCAAGTACTGGATTCGTCCAGACGCTGTCCTCCTCTCCTCCCAGCTGGCAGCACAAACATACACAGACACAGCAGTCAGCGAACTTGGTTAAGCAGCCACGAAACCATCTAGTAGTGTTCTGGCTCGCTGCTCTGTCTCGCCACACGCGAACATCATATTCTGTACATCTTTGACCCCTGCACCCGAAGGCTGCATTAATTGCTTAGGATTTGCAACAACATCTCAAAAAGCTTCTTCTGAGATGATAAGAGATTTCCCCAAACTCACTCACCCATCTGGAAGATCATTGTCAAACAGCCGACTGCAGTCCACCACAGGGCCTCCTGTGCCTATCCGGTCCCGAGACTGCAGGCTCACTGCAGGAACACATGGCAGACAGATGCACACGCTAGGATTACTAGACAACAGATTACTGTGCAGGCAAAGATGTTTTGTCGAAGCACAAAATGGAGCTACATATCTTTATGAGTAACAGGGACAGGGCTCAATTTTATCAGCGGTATCCTGGAGGGTCTGGTTAAAGGAAGTTGTTTTTCCCTGCTGCAGTGAGGGTCTGGTATTATGAAATCTAATCCTACATTTGATATGAAGCCTTTAATAACAGTGACAGAGAATGGGCAACATTTGGCAGACTAGAGCCGAACATATTTCACATTTATAATAACATATCAAGCCTTTTTGTTACCTATTTACACACTAAGAAGCAAACCAGAAGATGGAAGCTCAATGATTACAACAAGAACTGTCAAATACTTGCTTTGAACCTTACCATACTTATCTTTAAATGCTGTATAAGACCCTCCTTGAATATTCTGTACATAGCAATTGACGACATGCTTTATATCTGGTGAAGAATACGGATTACAACCCAGCCAGACTTTTAGTATTCTTCGATTTTTGTGCAACTTCCATTTACTTTCTATTCAAAGTGACCATTTTCCCAAATCTTTTATTGTGCTGTCAAATGCTTCCTTGCCTCTGTACTCACCCACTATCTGGCCTCTGACTGTGTCACTGTCATTGGGACTCAGCTTGTTCAAGTCTAGTCTCTGGTCTGTGGAGAGAAAGAAGAAGTGGAGAGAGCGCAGAAAAGAAAGAGAGACAGACAGACAGAGGGAAACCACGAGACAAACAGGAAATGAGAATGAAGATGAAAGAAAGAGCAGAAAAAGAGAGGATTCATCAGTGTCAGCGAGATACATGTAAAACTACCATGTGTTGGGATGCATCCCCCCCCAGACAAATCCCATTGCTCTGTATCATTTACATCACTTAGATTTAATTCCTCTCTCCCTCCCTCATTATCCATCTCTCATTCTTGTATCTGTAGACCACAGCTTGGCTGTGCCCTGGAACAGATGGTCTGGTCTGTGGAACAGCCATGGGCTGTAAAAATCTCACTGAGCATCGGTACAGAGCAGGCTTCAGTTCAAATGCAGGGGTCAAACATTTGACAAATTTCAGTACAAAGCCTGCACTATTCCACTCAGTCTTAGCATGGACATGAACTTCTGCCAAAGTCTGGAAACTCTTTGTCTGAACTTCTTAAAGTCTGCGGAATTTCAGAGTGAGGGAGAAAGAGAGAGATCAGGCGGAAAGAAAAAAACAAATGCCTGCAGACATGAGAAATGCCACTATCTACTCTCTGTTGTCTGAGTGTATTGCAGATCAGATCAGGATGTCTGTCTAGACTAAACAGGGACCAAAACAGGCAATGGTCAAACCGTTACAAGGCTGGCTGGAGGTCAGCAGCCACAGAGAAAACAGAAAACACACACAGTCAAATGTATGCAGAGAAGCGCACTCACACGTACATACATTTAAATACGTATGCAGTCATATCACACAAAGACAAGAAACGCAAATGCTCTGCAATTATACAGAAATGTCAAAGTCAACCCCAGACACTCTACAATTATACACAAATGTTGCAGTCAACCCAATGCCCTCTCTAAGGCCTGTGGAGGGGACAAAACTGCAACTGCTGGTAAATTCCCAAAAAAAAAAAAAAAGAATGACAAATACTCACAGGGGGGAGAGACCACAACAGAGAGAACACAACAAAACTACGCGTACACATAAATAGCTGTACAATTATGCATGTCTGCGTGAAATGACCGGTTGTCTAGATCGGCAGACGGAGATAGAGGGAGGTTAGTCACAATGGCGTTTTTTTGTTTTGTTTGCACATGCTGCCAGTCTATGGAGGAGACTGGAGGGGAAACGAAGGGGTGATGAGGAGGCCAGGAGAGAAAGGAAATGCAGAGGCAAACCACTCACAGCTGTGGCACAAGGTTCAGGTTTCCTGTGTCCCTCCAGGAAAACAACAGTGTCAGGGGCTTCAAGGAAAAGCGGTGGGATTCTTTCCCGGTTCTGCCTACAGGGCCCCAGGCCCAGGGAGCAGGTACCAGTCCCCCCCCGTGCAGGAAAATCACTCCAGACCGCTTTGCTGAAGCTACAACTGTCTGGCACTGCCTTTACTAGGAGCCACTTACTAAAGCCTCCATCTCATATATCCAGTTAGCTTTTGACATGAGACGTTTTACTATAATTGCAGGGTGATGTTGATTGTTTCTTCCTGTTCTGGCATGGGGCAAAGTGTTGACCCCGCTCACACACAGGGTCTGGTCTCTGTCAGACCTAGTGAGGGAGACGGTACACAAAAGGAGCTCATCTATGTTCCGTCACTTAGCCCTGACAGCTACACGGGGTTATTAACGTCTGCTTCTTATCACACTACAGGTATAAGACTGGCTTGATGAGGCCTTTTTTGACCATTAGGGCTGTGACGTGAGTCAGACTCCTGACATCTCATGAATAACTGCAATTAACCCCAGGAGATGAGTTAACTAGAGGAAAAAGAAATATATAATAATAATATATATAGAAAGAAATATAAGTTATGTGCAGTTTTGGCAACAAACTCTGTGCTGTAACTACAATTTACTTCTCAGAACAAGACAAAAGAGAATCTGAGAGTCAGTTTCTTTGCGCGTTGCTGTCTGCAAAGGCTGATCAGCAGAATACTGCGATACTGGCTTGCAGGACTGTGTCTCGGGTGCATGTCTGTCCTAGTGGTTAAAAACTCCACAGGGCACCTTTAATATGCAACAAGGCTGCTTCCACTTGTGACCACACAGCATCAACGTTTCAAAGTGCCATCAACAGGTTGCCACATCAGAGTAACACTGACACTTACAGCCTGTGTCTTTAAGGCGGTTGATAGCGTTGGACAGAAGGCGGACACAGCCCAGGAACCCCGCCCCTTGCTTCTTGTGAATCTTCTTGTGATTCCACACACTGATGGTGATAGAATCTGATTTTCCGATGTACCTGAGGGGGTAAGAGAGGAGAAGGAGAAATAATTAATATTCAGTAATGAATATAAATCCAACAGCTATTCGGTGTACAGCTATTTAAGAGTAACTAATGCTGTTAGAGTCTATAATAGAAATACTTGCAATGTCAACATGTAGCAGCTAGTATGTTGTCAGACACCGAGGCTACCGCTAATAAGTTGCTTCGTCAAGGACACGTAACAAGACACAGCCGGGAAGAGGAGGCGGAAGAGGACGGTGGGGGGGCTGAGAGGGATTTTCCAGCCAGCGCATGTGAATGCGTAAATCTGACCCTGAGCGTCTGAGTATGAGACAGAGCACCGTGAGCAGACTGTGAATCATTGATTCACAGCAGCACTGGCCCACAGATCAGATGGAGGGAGACAGATACAGCAGGGAGAGGACATCAAATATTAGCTAGGCTGACGTGATGTGCAGCAACAAAAACTGCTGCAACTACGAAAATAGGATATGATAATAATGTGACAATGTTTCTACGGATCTGCCAGGCTGTGGATAAAGTGTCATAGTACATTTGTTCCAGAAAATGGCTTTTTAAAATGGGCCGGCTTCACCGAAAGTGCAACTGGATACAAACAGTCATCAATCACGCTGTCAAATGTGGACGGATGTAACATTAGTTATGCAATTCAAGGGTTGTTTGTCTCCAAGTAAACTGTTTTGAATCAGTTTGAGACGTTTAGACTGCTGTAAAAATCACACTATTTGCTACGTGATCCCCTATTGTTGACTGAAGAAGTTGTGAATAAGTTGCATGGAGTAGGAGACAGATGTGATGGGACCAATGTGGAGAAAATGAACAGCAGCTCATTTTAAAGAGGTGGCACTCAATCTAAAATTACAGAACGTAAGATAAGACAAATACATTTCCAAAACTTTCCATAATATTTGATCCCGTTTCCACAACTTTATTTAAGTCATTAAAAATAAGTAGGCCTATCTATAGGGCACAATAATAAGGCTTTTAGTTCAGTGTACTATGCCCTGACACAGGTATTGTAGCAAAAATGTAGCACAGAATAATATTATGGTACCTATATTATGCATTGGCTTAAGTGAATGTCAGCATTGCTGCATAGATCAGTTATGCAATTGGAAAACAGTTTTTCTAGGTGAATAACTTTTCAATAACTTTTTCATGACCGTGGGAACCATGTACAAATTTAACTGCCATCCCTTGAACAACAATGTTGAAAAGGTGTTTGCTCGCCAAGCAAGTAAAGAAGATGGTCTAACCCTAACCCTCAAGAACATGATCAGGTAATAATACTAGATTCAGAGCTGGAACAGAGAGATGATCTTCTTTCTCATCCGGTGCATTTGTGCCGCTCTCGTCTCTCCTCCTCCTCCTCGTGCGGCAGGCGAGGTCGAGGGTGCGATGGAAGGGTGATGTGAACCTGTTGTGGCACATCTGCTCGGGTGGGCTCCCTCCTTCAGTCTAAAACAAATTATCTGAACCGTTCGCAGAACTCTATCCCACTGTAATTATCATGCTGCTTACCAAAAGGGATATGAAACAATGGGGCTGTGAGTAAGACGTCTGGACATTTTGAGTTGATGCCAAATGCCTGTCTGGGGTGCGATATGAGAGAGCTGCTATGTCAGACAGACGTGACGAGAGGGAAGTATTACATCCAAACCCCAGTCATCTGGATCACCGTCCATGTAATAAAATTCATTAGTCTGGCTACGATTTTTAATACCAGTCATAGGCAATAACACACACCGCACAAGAGACAATGGGAAAATTGCAATAAAAAGGAAAAAGCAGTGGATTTAAAGAGTCAGATGTGCTTTCTAAATACATCCTTTTATTTGGCAGACTGTATTTATATATCTTCTGCACCGTTTCTAGCAGCTTTTTCCTGCAAGTTACTGCCAAGAACATACGGTCAAAGTGAAAGAAAAATGTGACATTAGAGCAACACCCAAGTCACAATCTGAGAAACAAACAGAAACAAAAAGGGAAGGCCCACTGCTAAGATTCACTACATGGCACTGGAACCTGCTGATGTTCTCAAATTGATTGACAGATCTTTTGAAGAGGTGGACTTTCACTAGTGAACCACTAAATATGCTTCCTGGTGCTGTTAAAAACAACTTTCATAACCAGGGTTATGTCTGCATGAGCCAAAAGGTACATGGAAACATTGTGGAGTAGCTCAACATATTTGATGAAAACAGAAATAAAATCTTTTAAAAAATCCACACATTTAGGTCAGCACCTGAACACTATGTGTTATGATAGAGACTATGTGACAAGTAGTTGGCAAGCGAGCAGAGACGTCTTAAAGTAATGAATAAATAGTTGAAACCGTTAAAAGTAATGAATAAATGGTTAAAAAAAGCATAAAGTGATAAATGAATGTTTGAAACAGCCAACTTCAGCCACTCCAACTGGTAACAGTACAAATGCAGACTTGACCAGAACAACCTAAACATTAACAATTCAATTGTAATGAGAAAGTGACCCTAACAATATCCATTTTTATATAATTAATAGTGTTAAATAATGTTCAGTTTAAAAAGAAATGAACATGACAAATCTCATGTGACAGGGCTGTTTGTGAAGCCAAAAATATTGCAAACCACTGCTTTAAAAAGATTCTAACAAACCAATCACGCATTGCTTTTTAAAATAAAATGAGGTCCAATGAAACAGACAGCAAGTACACAGTTAAACAAATAAATTGTCAGATCAACATATATAAACATTAGGAGAATCTCTTATGCCTCTTATGCATTGTGGCACTTATTTTCCCCCCTTTAGCTCAGCCCTAATTATACACGACGTAGTAACACTAATAAAGACCCAACAAAGCCATTAATGGTGGGGCTGTTTAACTGGGTGCTTCTTCCATAGAATTCAGCTTGGACGGTGGGAGGTAAATGGATGGATGAGTGGGCGTAAATAATTTGAGTCTAGACTGGGCACTTAACATTGCAGATGTATTATTTAACGATGCCATATTTGAAGAACTCCTAATTAACCAAATGTGATTGGGTGCACACAGGAGGGAGACTCCAAAAATAATTCAAAACACTTCATGACACTCACTATGAAGATGAAGGTCCTTTATGATAAAAACGATTATATTATTAATAATCACTGTGTCCTTGTCCTCTACAAATTGGAGCGGCAGCTATGCACATTATTCCTTCATTTCAACCATATCCTGTATCCTGTCTTCTGATTGTCTGTTTTACAAACGTGGTGCAGGCAGAGTGAGTGTGAAAGGCAGGCAGCCAGATAGACTGTGTCTGCTATCCTTGGCATGTCGGCCACATCTTTCAACAATGCTGGAGGGTCACAGTTCATGGGCCAGTTTGCTGGCTGCGGCTGACCAATGAAATCAGGGCCCTGGACACACACACACACACACACACACACACACACACACACACACAGGCAGGCACATGTACGCTGGATTTCTTCACCCTCACATGAGCACATACAACAAATGGAAAAAAAGAGTCACTGCCAACAGCTTTAATGCACTAGGCTGTATTCAGAACACCAGGTGTTGCAGGCCCTATTTTAATAAGTGTGAGCCAGCCAGACGGCTTTCTAGGCTGCTCTCAGTCAAATAAAAGCTGTCTCCTGCAACACACCACCTGAGAGTCCTTCTGCTGGCCATGAGGATAAACACTGGCAGACAGTAAAGGGGGTACACTGTTGTTAAACTTATCACTGGCACAGAAACACGAGTCACTTTCACATAAACTCCAGTCAGCACCGGCTCCTGGGACAAATTAGTGCAGAGAAGCTCCACTGAGCCATGAGTCTGTGTTCTCCTCTCCATCGATCTTTAAAAAAGGTGCGCATACTTTCCCCCCCTCTTGTCAAATGCGACATGAGTAGCTCATTTAGCAGCCATGTAGAGAGAGGGTCCTTGTATCCCCAGCAACCAAACAAACGGAGACATGTGCTTCCTCTCGTTGTTGGCTATGCATGTCGGTTGGATAAACACCAGGGCGAATGCTGGAAACTTTCACTCTCACATTTTCACTCACGCGCTCTGTCTTGATTTTTTTCCCCCCGGGTTACTTTCGCAGCACATACCATCTTTGGGAAAGGTGCTCAGGGTACGACAAGACACGCACGTGTTTTGGTCAATGGAAGAGAGCAGATGCAACAGCTGTTTACATCTGTTACTGTTTAGGTACAGCCTGACACCTCTCGGTGCACTCACTTATTGAGGTTAAATAAAGAAAGACATAAAAGTTGTGAGGCATTGTAACAGCCCAAGCTGCTGTTTGTAATCAGATTTAGTCTTTAGGAAAGTGGGGGGTATTCAAATAAACAAAGAAGGAATTTGATTTAGTTTGTCTTTGAAAAACAGACTGTGTGAGAAGTGTTACTGTCTCTGACTCACAGGTCATAGTGTTGATTCCACTTGGGGTCAAGTGTGTTCCTCACAGTGTCTGTAGAGTGGCATTGCCCTGAACCGTCCACAACAACCTTGGCAAAGGGATCAGGGAGGCCTGCAGGGAGAGAAGAAAACATGACACCACACACCACCACTAAGAATAAATAGCCGATAAACAATTTAACAAGACACTAATGACTACAATGTGCTGCGGTGTTAGCATGATACATGGCTGATGGTGAGAAATACAACTGACACAGATGCTGTGGTGTCTGCTGTGGTCGTCTGCCTGTAGTGACCGGACAAAACTAGTCACTGTTCTACTCATTGTTTACTTCCACAAGTGTGGAAGCCAAAGATTTCCAGGACTCTTAAAGCCTTTATACTCACATCCGAATTGTTACTATAAATGCCAGGAGACAACAAGACTGTGTACGACTTTGTTATCAAGAAAAATACCAAATGTTTGCTTGTCGCAACAGTTGGTATTTGCTTTTCTCTGTTTTATATTATTAGAAAGTAAATCATTTGGTCCTCCAATGATTTGTGATAGATATGTTTTGTGATTTTTCATTTATTATACACTTAATTGATAATGCAAACAATTATTTGTGACAGGTCTATAACTGATGGGTGGGGCCCGTCAATAACTGACGCAAACACGTCAACGTGAAGATAAAACACACAGCACTTTATGGATTTTGTTCACAAATAGGGACACAGATATTTTCATCTATGGTTTCGGCGGCGCTCTCCACCAACTCCCTGACCTAATGTTTGCTCAGCTCCTGAGCGCTGGAATGGCAGGAATGGGCACCACAGAAACCACCTGAGTGAGCAGAAGACCTTTACATGCTCATTCACCATGACAGCCTGACCCAAACACGGCAAAACACTCACAACACTAAAGACGCCTACGCAGGAGCAATGAAGTGTGTAGAAACTGAACCAGGCACACCAAAACTTTGTTAGAGATAAAATATGTCAGGAATGACACTTTTTATGTTTAAAGTTATGAGGCACTATGTAGACGCTCCCCTACTTCCAAGAACAGATGTAGTAAACCGTCCACATCTGTTGAAATTGCTAAATAAGTAGGTCCTAGCTAGCAGCAGCTGACAGCAGGCACTTGATCAGACCAAAGCCTTTTACAAAGCACGCATCATATACCCACAAAACCAAAATGGAAAACCAAACAGGGTGTGAAAAGCAAATATAGCTTCATTGTAAACAGATGTAATTGGCGGATACTTACGGAAGAAGTCTTTCTTTACCAGGTTTTTGGCGCAGAGGACTGAAAAAAAAAAAAGTAAGAGTTCAGCGTTAATTCAACATAAACATTAAAGTCAAACAGTAACGCAGGGTTTTATTTGTTACAAAAGTGGCAGCAGGAAACAATTTGCCTGGTTCAGGATTCAAGAGGGAAAACAACCGACTGGGAACAACTTTGTAATAGTGCACAATGCAAACAATAAGGAAGAAAAGGACTCGCACCTAAACGTGAGGCTAATTCTGTCGCAGGGACGTGATTTGGGAATAAATTTCTGACACAGACCAGAAAACTGTACTTTGGTAATTATGCTGCAGGCCGGTCACTACAGCAGACTCAAACACCACTACCCTCTTTCACCACCTGTCAAACAGTACGGAGAGAGTCTACAGATGAGAGCCACAAAAGTACAGTCATAAAAACATGTCACTCTGCATTCCTCATTACAAAATTTAGCCTTGCAGCTAGATTTCTGCTTTCCTCAGCAGCCCGCCTGCCCAATCTGCTCTGAGGGCTGTGGAGGTGGTTGCTGAGGTGATGAGGCAGAGCCGGGTGGGTGAGGAAGCTCAGTCACCACCTGGGCGTCTGGAGTTACAGTTGCAGCCAATGAGTCAGACACATGGAAATACAGTTTGGACTCAGCTCACTTCTGTGATAACGTTTTCTTTGGAACAGACGCTGGACTTTGATGTGGCTGATTCATTGGTTTGAACAGGGATGAGAATATAATTAACAGGACTGTACCTGTGAACCTCGCATAAGAAAACACTGCATAAGCATACTATAGTTTTGGAGTAGAACGATGCACCACTCTTCCACATCCACTATATTGCCCATGACGTACAGTACCAACAGCCAAAAGACAAACTTTTTTCTAGTTCCAGCTTCTCAAATGACAGTTTGCTGCTTTTCTTCAACCTAAACTGGATCTCTTTGGCACCAAACACGCATTTGAAGATGTCAACTTGAACTTTAGCAAGTCTTTTTTCACCATTTTCACCAGTGGAGCCCTCGCTTGTTGCATATGCCTCGTCACTGACCGATCCATGCGAAAATATGGCTACTACTTGTCTAAGTATGTCGTAGCAATTTACACCAGTTTCTGGGATATTGTTTTTATTAGTTATAAAATACAAGATAAACAAGAACATTTCCCGTATGTTTTGGAAGAGAATGTCTAATATATGTAATTCATAATTTCATAATCTAACCCTAACCCACTTGCATTGCTGCAATAAAGTAAATGTTAAAAGTTTTCTATTGCGACCTTATAACTGAAGATTTACTTTTTATAGTATATCTGGTTTCTGGTACGGGTGATCGGGCAGTGACGAGGCCTTTTCTCCGGCCCGGCTTGCTCACTCCCCTTATGTGCAGGTGAGAGTGCTCAGACTTTACTTTGCTAACCCAAACAGACAAAAGGCATGCCAGCAGTGGGCAGACTGCAGCTTAAGACATTCAATCTGCAGCCACCGCCAGTTCATCTGCCCCTCCGTCCCATGCCGTACATACTCAGACACACACACCATGTCAAATTTCACCCTGAATCACTTAAGGTCTGAGCCAAAACTATTTTGCCCACCAGGAAACAGTGGGAGGAGGACGTACCTTTGTATAGCCGTAAAAATACAAAAATACACAGATCACCAGCGTCAAACACGCCAACATCTGCATATGCATGGTGTGTACAGATGCACAAGGGACACGTACACACGAGGCTGTGGGTTTAACGACGAGAACCGCATTACCAAATACAGAGGAGCGAAAAACAGACGAGTAAACTGGATGCATACCCTTGGGTGGTTGGGGGGCGGGGGGGCGTCAGAACATGCTCGACAGATGAGGAAGAATTTCTTTCCGCAAACATCCCTGGGAATGTGTTACGTTCCAGTGAAACCCATCTCATTTCTAAAACATCTGGTATGCATCGCTTTCGGTTGCGCTCTTCCTCAACGCACAGACAAGCACGCACATATACACACACACCCCACTCTCCACTCCAGCAATCTAATTATTATTAACAGGCACAGAGGAATACGTAGGTGTGTGCGTGCGTGCGTGTGCTCTGAGCATTTAAAAGAGGTGGAAAAGGTGGAATAAGGTAACAGGTGACAGTTTTCTTTGTGTTTTCACGATGCTTCTGCTTATGCTACAGACAACATGTACGTTACATGTACGTTATGTGGAAAAAAAGAGCTTGACAGTGACTTAATGGGGTTTCCAGAGGGGGAAAAACATCAAGCATATGTTAACCCAGTCTAGAAGTCACAATGCAATAAATCCACATGAGGTAAACAGAAAGAACAGTGAACCGTGGGGAAATATGGCTCTAAAGAAAGGTAAGGCGCTGGCAACAAACCCTGCATTCAGAGTCCAGACAGGAACAAAGAAGTGACAATAAAGACAAAATGAGAGTGACTGCTGGGTAAGGCAAGACATGACACGGCCCACACAATGGCCAGCTCAGCTTAAACCAAACTAAGCTGAGCAAAACCCCGCAGACCCTCCTGCGAGCACATGAGCAGTCCTCGGCTAGCCACACAGCAGGAAGGCAACACTACAATTATAGCTATATAGGCTCCTTATGAAAACATACAAGGGGCCAAATTACAGCTGAAAGCAGAAAATGGAGAGAAAACCGCTGGAATGGTGCACGCAGGGAGACAATGGCAGCAGGGAAGCCAATTAGGAGTCTGAGGCTGCAGAGCAGCGAGGAGAGCAAGGACAGCAATCAGGACGCAGAGGAATCCAACCATCACAATATAGCTCTCAGTACACAACTATAAAATGTTACAATGCTATACATAAACTTAGATTGAGCATCATTACAGATGTGTATAACGATGGGTCAGTATTTTATAGGCAAACAGTGGAGAGATGAAAAATGTCTCTCTCAGCAGGCTTAGCCTTCATGAATGTAGATGGAAATGTCCACACACACACACACACACACACACACACACACACACACACACACACACACACACACACACACACGAGCCTCCTGAGACAGCATAATGTAGCAAAGAGCAATTCACCTGTCAAAAACTGCAGTTAGCTTGAGGACACGACGTCGGCCATCTCCATAAGACACTTTAAGATGCACTCGATGTGTGAAGGAGACAAGCCTAATGCTGTTTTAAAGCTCTACAGCAGGCTGTTGCGCCAGCTGTGTGTAAGTTCAACTGTAGCTTAGGTTGAACACAGTGAGGGAGTTACACTATGACTAAAAACAAGTTGCACTGCAGAAGTTTTACAACATGGACTTTAAAAATCGACACCTTCCCCAGACGACAAACCGGATATCATCAAATTCAGTGAGGAAGGCAGAGAATACCCCGAAATGGTACTGCGATTCAAAAGTTTGAACGTGGACTCACGTTTTTGGAGGGAATTTAACGTTCACTTTAAGTTTGCAAAAGAATATTAAGAAAAAAAGCTGCATTTTATAGCTACATGGATTACTAGAATAATTACAGAAGATACTAGAAATGAAATAATTTGATTAAATATATTTTATTCCATTCTTTGTATGCAAGTACAACATATTGTCGTGAGTGTCTTGTTTGGCTGTTCTGCCATTAAAGTGGACAGTTCCTTTGTTTTTCCTGACGGTGTTGTCTGTCTGCCTGATTCCATGTGAATGCAGCATAACTGTCGTGGCAGAGACTAAGGGGCGGTTTATGCTCCATCAGAACGAGCCCATATAACACATGTACACAGTTGTAGACGTGAAAGGTTTGTGAAGAATGAAAAAAAGACAGCTGGATAAAGAAGTTAAAGCCCTGGCTTCTTTTTAACGTCCGCACAGCTGACCAACCACATCACAAAGTGCTTCACTGAGACTAATCTGCAAAGTCTCTGTCTTTCCATGAATGATGCTGTGACTGTCGAGGACTCAAAGCGTTCTCAGATCTGTGACATGAAGGGTGGGGGCTAGGTGTCTGGGACCCCTGGTTGGAGCTGCCTTGTCACACTCTTGGTATCTCACACACACACACACACACACACACACACACACACACACACACACACACACACACACACACACACACACACACACACACACACACACACAC
>JAVQJD010106007.1:0-16836 GCA_036023655.1 Nannoperca australis
GTGTGTGGGTGTGTGTGTGTGTGTGTGTGTGTGTGTGTGTGTGTGTGTGTGTGTGTGTGTGTGTGTGTACTTGTGTACCTGTCCAACAGTGGATCTCAGCTTCGTTACACATTCACCAACAGTGGACCAGCAAGCAAACAGGGCACATGTTGGAAGTCTGTTTTTGGCCATGCCTTAAATCATGCTTAAATCATTTCTAAGACCCCCCCCCTTGTGATTTTTAAAATTTAAGCCAAGAGGGGACCTGCTGGTGTGTGAGTGTTATAGTTCATACTCAGCACTGCCTCTGCTGGCTGGACTGAGGTCTCATTTTCGCAAGGTTTTTTCACACTTAGTAAGAATAGCTTGCAGCTTTCGGGGGGGGGGGAGGGGGTATTTAACCGTCTACATACTGAAGGAAACAGTCTGCTTAAACATAATTTTGTTATTATTTTGTAGAAAAATACAAACTTTCAACTTTGGTGGATGTCATAACTAGTTTCAAGCTCAGAAAAACAATCAGGATGAAGGGTCAGCATTATTTTCAAAACACATCTAACATCAAACTTTTACTAAACCTTTTTAAATATTCAGGCTCCAAAAATCTATTTTAAAATGTATTTTGCAGTTTGTTTGTTGATGCACATAACAGACAAAAGGTCCACACACATACTGTACAAATTGACAGCCCCCTGTTCACTGGTACATAATGATTAGTGTTGAATAATGCCACTGTTGTCCACTGTTGGTAATATAGAAATGTGTGCGTGTGTGTGTGCGTGTGTGTGTGTGTGTGTGTGTGAGTGAGTGTGAGAGAGAGAGAGAGAGAGAGAGGGAGACAGGGCTGTCTGGTATGGTATGTCTGGTATGTTGCGCTAATAATTCTCAGGATGGCATTTATAAATGTTGAATGGGAACTTCCTAATGGCACTACTGCTGTTCCATGGATGAGGGGTGGAGGAGGTAGCAACAGAAACTTTGAAGGAGGGAAAGCTTTTGTCATGTTGTTTGCTTACCCTTTTGTGTTTATTTTTTCATTGAAATTAGAAATTACATTTATACAATGCAGGTTGGAGTTCCTCCCAGTATGTTTACCTTTCTCTTCTCTCTGTCATCTGGCCAGATGTGAGTGTCACGGCCATGCAGACCACTGTGATACCACTGTGATGCCTTACCGCTGTCTGTGTCTGCCTGAGAGCCACACAGAGGGAAACAATGTGAGTATCAAACATGTAACCACAAGACCTTTTGTAATGTCAACTGTTTACACACAAATGTATTACATTACATATTAGATATTTTCCAGTTATCAATATCAGTATTAGATCCAGATTTTTTCAGTATCATTATCATGTTCAAGCATATAAACACACACACACACACACACACACACACACACACACACACACACACTCAGTTTTTGAGCTCAGAGGAGTTCCCCTGGGGAGAATCTCCTCATGGTCTTAATTAAGCAGTTTTCTTCTTAACGACATAGGACATAGAGGATTTCTCTAATAAATTACACACACACACACACACACACACACACACACACATTATTAGAACCCCTCCCCTATAAAATATGTTTTCCTTATTCTTTTTGTAGAGTTTTATTCTAGTGTTTTATTTCTCATTTGCTGAGAAATTGATTAAGTGGCATTAACCGCCATGCTTTTGGACCCATGCTGTGTACCAGCAGTGCCGGGCCGTTCTGCTTTGAACTTGACATTTTGGTTAATAGACAGCTTTCAGTGCGTCCAGGCTGCTAAATAAAGTAGTACACTGTATATTGTTGAAGTTGTAAATAACTGACAGATGACATCAGCCCTGGTGGTGCAGGACTCCTATAAGGGTTTTGTGATCTATGATAACAAATGATGAATAAGTAGTGCCTGACCCAAATCTCTGACATTTTCAATTAGATTTACAGTAGGTCACTTCTAAGAAGTGTAATAGTCTTCACTTATTTTGCATATTTCCAGACTTTGTTTGGAAAATAAAGTCCATTTAAACCTGAAAATACTGTAACTTTATGAAAATTAAATGTGGTTTTATGTTAATATAATATATATATATATAGATATATATATAATTGGAGGGGAAGTATGCCATCTTATTTACTTTTACAGTTAATCGTGTTTTCCGGTCACAGTTACCTCTTTAATTTTCTTGTACCACCAGTGGCACCCCCAGTTATACCAATCAGTGAGTATTTCACACATTGGTATGCAGCAGAATGTTAGATTCCGATTTGATTTCAGTCTAGTCTGATGTTAACCAGCACCTCAGGACCTGGCCTTTGCTCGCAACAAAGCTAATAAAACTTGCCAGGTAATAGTGGGCAGCACCCCAACAAAGCCTCTAGTCGGTCAGCAGTGAAAAGTTCAGTATGACTGCTCCGACTCTCTGTAGCACAGGACAGCCTGAATTATTCACTACTTATGTATCATTTATGCACCCGTGTTTTCTTATTAGAGTGTGTGTGTGTGTGTGTGTGTGTGTGTGTGTGTGTGTGTGTGTGTATAAGAGAGGAAGAGAGTGTTTCAAACAGAGGCAAAAGAGGACATCAGTGGAGAAGTATAGCTGTCAACCAGCAGCTGTTCAATTGCTTGTCTTGCTCAATATAACAAACACCCTCCTACACACACCCTTGCATTTAATAGTTTTTGTCTTACATGAACTCAAGACTAAAGTAAAAGTTATCATAGAAAGCGCTTCTACACACACACACACACACACACACAGACAAAACTGAACTTTGTCGGGAATATGCCATCATCCAGATGAATGCATAAAAAATATCTCCGCCCTCCCTTTCTCTTTGTCACCATCTCTATTTCTCTTTTTATACAGCACATTTCACTTTGCTCTCTCTAGGTCCCTGTCCCACCTCCATCCATTTCTCTTTGTCGATCATTCTCTCTTTCTCTCTCCCTCAAACTCTGTCTTTCTCTCTCGGGTCTCAGTTTAAATAATGTCTCAAATCGACTAGAACAATGACATTCCCTCAGCATGCATCTCTAATCAGCTCTCTTTCTCTCTCTGTTTGTCTTTCGCTTCATTTCACCCTACTCCCCCTCACTCTTTATTGCCTCGCTTTCTAAGTATTTTATTCATTCCTGTTTGCCTCTGTTTCTCATGTTTCATCCCTCTCTTCTCTCTATTTGTCTCATGTCTTTCTATATCTTTTTCTTTCCTTCTCACTCATACATACAGGGGTTCTTTTGTGTTAAAGAGATGCAATGGAAATAAGCAATATGGATATATTTGTGTGTGTGTGTGTTTTATGTAAATGAATCTCTACTAGAGCTACGCGTGTGCATGTATGTGTCTATACAGAGCCCTTTTTGTGTGATCATCTGTGTGTGTGCATGTGTGTGTGTGTGCCTGTGTGCACTTTTCTCCCAAACCTGTCCATGTCATCTCTCTGAGTGAATATTCAGGACCTTTCTTCTGTCTCTGTAATATTGGAGCATAAAAGGCTGTGGGGAATATTAGCGTTTAATATTGCATGCGTTCTGTTGACTTGGATCGGCCTAGCACCATGACGGATGTTGTACTAATCTGCAGAATTTCCACAGTGACATTAAAGTGACAGAAATGCTCAGACATGTGTCAAGATGATCAACGGGGGCCTTGGAAGACACACACTTAAACTCGCTCTCACACACACACACTTAAACACACATGCACACAAAGGCACACACACTCCCACTTTCTCTGTCTTTTGATTCTTTCTTATGTGCACTCTGTGTCAGACTTGATCTCTCATTCTGCCACTTCTTCTCTGTACGTCTCTCCACAGCAGATGGACTCAGTCATGTCTGAAAGCTATATCATATATTGTATTGTACATCATATCGCACACTCCATTTTCTGTTGTACAACATCTCTGTCATTTGACGGTTCAGAAAAGAGTTTTTAGGGGATCTAATGTTGTCCAATGTTAATGTTACAGAAGTAAAAATGTATAATCTCTGTAAGATGCCAAAACAATCCACACTACTTTTCTTTTAAGCCAGCTTGTGTGTTTCTTAGTCCATGCACAAGTCACACGGTATAGTTTCATGTGACTGTGAACATCATTGAACAAACTGTGAGTATTAGTGTATGTGTGCATGTGTTGTCACACACACAGTTAAAGCAGTGTGAATTTTTTAACCTTAAATTTAGTATAAGTATAAGATTGAAACCAACTGAAGGTTGGGATTATTCATTCAATATGTAAGAAATGGACATTGGATGTGTTTCTGTGTTTGCATCTGTGCGTGTGTGATAGATATTGATGGGTAGTGACGTTAAGTAGCGTTGTCCAGGATCTCTGTCTGCTAAAGTCTGCCTCAGCAGCAGATTTTCACCTACACTGGGGTTAACTGGGTTAACTTCAGATACACACAACACGGGCGTGTACACACAAACATGCCCGCACACACACACACATGCACACACACACACACACAAGTCAGTAGCACGACCTTTCCAGTGAGAGCGTGAAATTGGTCATGGCATTTAGGATAAGATGAGTTGCCCCAGCAGATTAACACACACACACACACACACACACACTCACACACAGATGCTTGTGACAGGCCATCTGAATGTCCACATATCCATTAGATTAGGCTTCTCACTCAGCAGGTTTTGTCCAAACATTCAGAGTAAAAATAAGATGTTATCCTTTCCTCTGCAACACAGTCTACCACACGAACACAGAAACACACATGTTCATTTTTTTTAGATATTAAACCAGACTTGCAAAGAAATATTTAGTAAGCTGTGTACAAAGTACAGAAAATGTTTGACACAGGTGCCTTGTCTTTAGCAGATTAAACTGAACAACTTAGTTTTCTAATGTTTTTCTTAGCTACACTATGTCAGAGGACTGACCATTTGCAAAAAGATAAGAGCAATAGAATTAAAACCATGTACATCCAATCTATAGTATGTGCTGTCCTTGCATCTGGTACTGTGCGCAGACGATGGAGCGCCATCAAAACCTTTTGTATGAGGAAGAGAATGAGTGTGTGTAGTTTCCTTTTAACTCCCAAACACCGCTCCCTCGACTAATTAGCAGGCTGGGAGAGAGGGAAGGTAAAGCAATGTTGAATGAAAAGAAAAGAGACGGAAGAAAAAAATCCTCTCTCTTTCATTTGGTATGGTAATATTTCCTGCTCACATACTCACCGTGGCTATGAGAACAAGCAGTTGGGGGACGGTAGAGACAGGGGGAAGCGAGTGAGGAAGGGGAGAGGTGGGAAGCCCGGAGAGATGTACAGAGTGATTTGTTTTTCAGAAAGAGAGGAGATAGAAGAGGAAAGAAGGGTGGGAAGATGGAGGAGGCACAGAGGTAGAGGAGACGGAAGAGGAATGAAAAGGGAGGGAGATGTGGGAGAGGAGAACTTACTACTTCTCGCTCTTCAGCTCATCCCCAGCGGATGATACAAAGAGTGAGATGTACTGAGAGCTTTCTGTTCGAAGTGCAGAACGAAAAGTACCTTTTGATATGTGAAACGTTTTGGGGCACAGAGCCGCAGATAGACAAACAGGCAACCACATGGACAGATGGGCAGAAGGGGAAAAGCAGCACGGACAAACAGAGAGGCTGGTACTTACTGTAGGTACGACATCAGATAGATTTGAAGCCAAACAACATGACAGACAGGCGAGCAGGAGACAGACCGAGCAAACAGGAACATGCAAACATCCCAGCTCTCCTGTGGAATTACATGTCCCAAGACACACTCTGCTGTGTGTGTGTGTGTGTGTGTGTGTGTAGGTCTTTACAAGCTTGTTTCTTTTTGTCTCTTGTGTTTGTGTTTGTGTGTGTTGGTACGTGTGTGTATACATTATGTTTCCAGAGGATCTCCTGCTGCTTCATTAGATCCTGTTAATAATCATCCAACAGGGAGCAGCACTCTGGGCACACACACACAAACACACACACACACAAATATACAAATATGCAAACCCTTTTTTATTTTCTTCGTTCTGTGGAGAGAAAGGGCGTTTATTTTGTGAAACTGTCTTTGTAAACAAGCAGACCAATGTTCCCATTGTTAATTTAATCAGTTTGGCCACTGAAGCAACCAAATGTATCAAATCAGAAGAAATGTGACTCAGTTATTTAGAAAAATTACATGGCAAATTTATTCATTTTAATGCAATGAATTGTACAAAATTCACTATGTAACTTTGGGATTTGCTGTCCAAATTTTCAATGGCATGCTAAAATTCATGACCAATACAAGACCAATACAAAACACACCCTGTGGATGTTTTGCACTACGGAGCAATGTTTTGAGGAGTGGGTCCCTGTTTTGTTTGTATCATGCAAGCACATAAGGACGCACATGCACACATGTGCCGTGATATACATTCCAGACGTTGGTTTCATGCTGCCCCACTAATCAGTCAGTACAGCGAGTGAAGAGGATGACTGCAAGCTTGCAATTTTTTAATTAAAGAAATACATTTAAACTATTTGTTACAATGTAAGCATACACACAGTGCATTCTGGTGAGAAACACTGAATATAAACACAACAATCTCCACAGGGCACCTTTTACCACCCAGAAATTTAACACATGTGTGTGTCCTGGGCTTTGTGTTGTATATATGTGGGACCTTTTGTCTTCTTCACATGATAACATGTATTTTATTTGTGATCTTACTGCCCTCCCTTTTTCTTTGTCGTCTTCCTTTGCCACCCCACATCTTCTGCTCACACACTTGTGGATTGTTTTCTTGGCCTGTTACTTGTTTTTCTGTCCCTCCATTCTTAATCTTTAAAACACAAAGGAATTTTTTTTCTTCTAATTTATCACATCAGTTTCCTGCATTTCCCCTGCTCCTCTCCATTTTCTTTCATATACAAAATAGGAGCCTTTTCCCCCATTTCCATCTACACTCTCCCCCTCCCCCTCCCCCTCTCGTCCCCCTGCCTTCCCCCCTCCTCTGTGTGTCATACATAATGGGCCCAGTGCAGGTCTGCATGTGTCACACACTGGAGGAACTCCTGTGTTTTTTAATACATTTTTAATCCTGCCATTTGATGCCCCCCTTGTCCACCATAATTTGTACTGACTGCTGAACAAAATCAAAGGGCTTGTACTTGCTGCTTCTCGCCTCTGCTGCTCTCTGCTACAGAAAAATGCATTTTTTATATCACTTTTTTCCTTTCCCTCCTCCCCTACACACACCTTGCTATGTTTATTTTGACATGAAAGTGGGCCTGTGAGAGCCCTGGCTGTTGCAAGTCATTCCTCATTAGCGGTCTGATTTCCCTATGCTGTGTGTGTGTGTGTGTGTGTGTGTGTGTGTGTGTGTGTGTGTGGGTGTGTGTGTGTGTAAATGTACTGGCTTTTTATTATATAGTAGAGAATACCTCTGTGTTTTCTATTCAGTTATCAGTATTATTCTTCTCTCTCTTTAGATTTAGATTTATACGGGCTGCAGATTTTTCTCTCTTTATATTTCCCTCTCTCTGTCTGTCTTTCTCACTGGGTCTGTCTCATTCTCAATCTTTGTTCCATAAAAGGAAGCATTTCACTCATAATGGGACCATTTTTCTACCATTTTGACATCTTATTATCAGTAAAGGCACAGTTTATGGCATTTCTTTATATGACATTGCTTAATAAAATTGGTTGTATATATTCATAATCTCTTCAAACTATCTTTTTGTTTTCACCACCAATTCCTTTAAATTATATATTCACAGGAGGTAAAACACTAAACTTTGTAAACTGTTACAATTTTTGCGAGCTCCTAAATAATTTTGTTAATTTTAATATCATTTAGGCAGCATATTCAAACTGTATGTTACATCATCATAAAGAAATGTATGTATGTTTTAATATATAATATGTATTTTACAGTGCCAACGTTGTGCGCCCCTCTACAATGACAAGCCATTCAGGTCAGGTGACCAGCTCCAGCCTATGAACTGCCGGTCTTGTCAATGTCACGGCCACGCCCTCTCCTGTCATTACAACATTAGAGCCGATGACCAACCACATGAGCACTATCGAGGAGGAGGAGGCGTCTGCAGCAACTGCATGCACAACACCACGGGTACAGTGTTAGGAACACAAGTTAGCTAATTATCTTTTCACATTTTACAAGAAATAAAAAAAGAGAGATGGTAACAAATGTAGTAGTTAGAAAAAAATTGTTTTACACCAGTCTGTATTACATAGTTCCAACTTAACAGATGCTGTGTATGGTCTGATTTAATTCTTACTACTTTACACCTACTTAGTGGTAGTAAAGGGAATAAGAGGATCAAGAGTTTTTGTCTATAATGAAATTGATTAGAAGTGATGGCAGTGGTTATGTGGAGGGTGGTTAACCTAGAATGTTTCATGCTGTTTATGTATTGTCATATTGTGCTTTACCCACATGACCTCGATGCTGCAAATCCACTGTCCCAATGAGACACATAAGATTTAAGTCTGGAGTTTTAAACATGAACATCTCTCTTGATTTGTGTGTGATTTCTGGCTATTCCTTCGACTTTCTTGCTCTCTGTCTCACCCTGTTTCTGTCTCTCTCACTATCAGGTAAGAACTGTGAGCTGTGTATAAGTGGGTTTTTCAGGCTGGAGGAATCTGATCCCACTTCAATTGATGTGTGTCAGCCTTGCAACTGTCACACTGCAGGAACAGTCAACGGCAACATGGAGTGTACCCAGGTACACACCAACATAAACAGCAAGATGATGATGAGCAGTGAAACTCTTGTAACTTCAGTTTTGTTTATTGAAATGTTTTTAAGTCAGTTGAAACCCTGTTTTCTTTTTTTCTTCCTTGCTTGTCCCTCTCTTCTGTGTTTCTCACCTCCAGGTAGGAGGTCAGTGTCAATGTAAGGTTGCAGTAACAGGTCGTCTGTGTGCAGACTGTTTGCCTGGTTGGTATGGTCTTAAAGCCTCAAATTCGAATGGCTGCTTCAGCTGTAACTGCAGTGACACTGGCATCATCAGCACCTCATCAGGAGGAGTTCCCAGTTGCAACCAGGACACAGGACAGTGCCAGTGTAAACCACATGTCACAGGTAAATAGACCACTTACAAATATGTAATCTGAAATAATTTGTGTCAGAGGAGACCCTTGATTGTCAGAACTACTTCTTGCCACCTGCTGCTGAGGATCTTTAGGTGGACAGTATAGCACACATTGAAGTTCATGCCATCCACCGAGATCCCAACCACACAAGCCATGCAACCTCAATGTGGCTCAGGGTTCAATTAAGATAAGGAAAAGATAAAAGTAATGTAAAGGCAATATCAGCAATCTCTTCAGACCTTGGTAGCAGCAACACAGCCCTGAACTTCAAAATGTCTGGTCCTTAAAATAGTTTCTCTTACAAAAGTACTTTGTTGATAACTTGTGCTTTTCATCAGAGCAGTTTCTCTGTTTAATTGTCCATTAAGGGCGTCTTAATTAATACATAGGCGCAGCTGCTCATTGGGATGCACACAAAAGTAAAAGTGAATATACTGGGTGCACACACCAAAAGCAGGCGTGTGTATACACACAGGCGTAAACACACACACACATCCATATCCCAAAGTGTTTTGCCAGCCAGAATAAACAGGCTTTTCTGCTGGCGGTGCTTCCAGCCGTTGTGCTTCTCTTTGTGATAAATGGTTTCACTCTCTCCCCTGTGTGTCTTTGAAGAGCAGGCTCGTATGAAATGCAAAACCGGCCAATGCTCCTCAACTCAACACATCCTGGTTATTGCTAAGCCTCGCTATCAAGGGCCCATGGTTGTGCGTGTGAGGGCGGGCATGTGTATGTAAATTGTAAATGTGTGTAAGAGTGTCTGTTTATGTTTATGTATATGTAAGAGGGAGAGTGTCTGGATGTAATCTTGTGTTCATGTACTTTTGTCTTTGCCTAACTGTATGTTTTGTATGATTGTAAGAGTTTCTTTGCGTGTGTGCTTCAACATGTCATACATTTGTGTGTGTGTGTGTGTGTGTGTATATGTGTGTATATGTGTGTGCGTGCATGCATGCGATCAAGGACTAAGCTGGTATTTAATTCTCTAATTCAATGCCAAGTTGATTAAAACAAACAGCTGCAGCCCCTTGTATTTTTCACACTCCGTCTTACAAGACCCACTTTCGTTTTTTTCTGTCCTTGTTTGTTTGGTTGCTCCCACAGGTATTTTTCAGAAATGAGATTTGATTATGGCAATTTATTACCGCCAAGCTGATACTTTGAGTAGAGCAATGGCAGGCACGCTTCAGAAGGACGGAATTGAAATGTGTGTGCACAGACACAGATACACACATGCAGACGCGCACACTCATAACAAGGTGCCAGAGTGCAGTGTGTACATAATAGTGTTTGAAATGGTGATGCATGAGCCTGTTAACCAGCTGGCTACTGATAAAAGGGCTGGGCCATGTCCCGAAAACACACACATATGCACGCATGCACACATGCACAGCCCAACACAAAATTACCTCCTTTCTGTCCTGATCTAATATCTTCTAACACATTCTAGTTTCTAATGCTCTCCCCTTTCTTTCTTTTTTATTATCTTCTTACTTTTCTCTTTTTTTCTTCTTTCTCTTCTCTGATCGTCTCAGTTGATCTTCTCACATTTAAGTGTCACAAGACTTGCTACAAAAACAGCATTCGCAAAAGCCAACTTGTTCAGCTAATTGTCTGCAATGTAAATAGAAAATATAAGTACTTTGCTAGCAACTCCTTTTTTATAATGAATGTGGGATTCTATATCAATTATACAGTTTTATTGGGAGAAATTCACACTTAGTACAATATTTCACAGCATTGTTAGGGTTGTAAGCATCATTCAGCCTGCCTTTTTTCCACCAACACACTCAGACGTGCACCCACCCCTCAACACACACATATACACCTACAGATACATATCTTGATTGCACTATTATGAAATATGATCTATGGAGAGAAATAAATTCATATCTATAAAATCATTAAAGTGGGCAGACCAGGGGAAATGCCAAGTGTCTGCCGCACACTGAGTAGGACACACACTCACACAGACATGCACGCAGATGTACAGGTATGCTGTTATAAATATATGTGCGTGCACACACATACGAACAACGCTCCCTCATAAATGGCTGTGGTGACTGCGTTGCCCCCAGGCATCCATTTAGGGACATATTGCCTGTCATGGAATACGTATGGCATATTCAAATAAGCCCTGCTCGCTCACACTGCATATCATAGTTTAACTAGCCTTATAGCCTAGCACTGCTGCTGTAACCATAAAACCTCTTTTGGTGTTTGTTATTATACAAGAATTATAAACAGAACAGAAATCATTTAAGAAATCATTTGCCACAATGCAGAAATGAATAAAGAGCAATAACTGAACTGAATAATAAAAATATGTATATTAATAGGATAATTTCACTTTCTTTACAGTGTTTAAAGTAAGGAAGGTCTTAAATGTTCACATTTGAATCGTTCTAAAACATTGTTCTTTAAAAATGTAATTTAAACCCATGGTTTTTCTTGTGAACAAAACTCACCTTTTCATGTTTTTACGCCAGGTGGTAGTTCAATATTATTTTTAGGTTCCAGTATCCATCTTTCCATCCCTCCATCTCCTCGTTTTCTTTCCCTCCATTCTTTTCTTGTAGTTGCTTAATTTATTTATTTTCTCGTTCAGTGAAATTAAGTGTTTGGCCTTAGGTGAGTGATCCATCATATGTAGAAGGGCCTGGCCCTAATGATGGCAGTTTTATACACTCACCCACCATTTCTCCTGCTTTCTCTCTCTCTCTCACTCACACACGCACACATATACATACACACACCTGCAAACAGAGAAAGACTAAACGCTAGTTGGTGAACAATCAAGCATCAATTCATTTTTTTTTTGTAGTATTAGCTTTCGTGTTCTCTTAGCTGCTGTCCTCAACATTTCTTGTAAATGCCTTCTCTCTCTCATGCTTTCCTTCCAGGTCTGTCTTGTGACCACTGTGAGTTTGGTTTTTGGAACCTGTCCCACCCAGACGGCTGCGTCCCATGTGACTGTGACCCCCAGGGTTCCCTCAGCCCATTCTGTGAGCCTGAGGGGGGGCAGTGTGATTGTAAGCCTGGGGTGGGGGGGCAGCGCTGTGACTCTTGTGGCAGGGGTTCGTATGGTTTAAGACTGCAGGGATCGTGCGCCCCCTGCAACTGCTCACAAGAAGGAACAGTACCTGGGACAGACTGCGATCCTCACACAGGACAGTGTATGTGTAAGGCAAGTTAACAAGTAAACCTTTTTTTTTCTTTTTCATGCCATTTTTCTTATTACTTCAACCACAGGTGTTCTTGCCATGGATCTGTTCAACAATTAACAAGCCATCTCATATTGGAAAAAGCAGTGACAACGTCTCCCCACCAGCTTGCAATAGCACTGGCCAGTGAATAGCAGTTACATTCTGTCAAAATATATGATGAAACTAATAATTATGATTTGTAAATATTTTACAAAGAATACATTTATAGTAGCTGAAGTAAAAAAGTGGAAGCCACTTTGTTTAGTTGTCTGGTTTTGGCTTGCGAGCAGAAGAAAGCAGAAAAATGATGGAGCTACATACACGACAGGAGAAGGTGTCAGATGAAGAGGTGTAGAAGCTTTTACCATTCTAAACCTCGAGAAAAGCAATCATTCAAGATTGAGGGTTTCAAAATAAAATGTTCACTATTCATTATGCACCGGGCCTATGCACTTGGTCTTGTGTGAGCAAGTTTTTCTTATTCAGCTCTTTATAATAAATTCTTCATAATTAAAATGATCTATGATCTACTCCAAGGTGGCATCTGATCAGAAAGAAACATGACAATCAGACAATGAGAGAGGCAAGATAAACAGGTTGTGTTAAAACACTATCAACTTTTTTTTTACCTGACTGATCAGTTCAACACGTTATTCGCAATTCTCGTCTAGGCTGCTTTGATAGTTGGAGTTTCTATAATGTTATCATCGCACATTCATAGCTCATCCACCAAACTCTCAACCTCTCATCTTTTGTACTCTACACATCCCTCTTTATATCCCTCCTATCCTTCCTCCTTCTTTCTTTTTTAGGAACATGTGGAAGGCCGTCACTGTGACTCTTGTCGTCATGGTTACCACACCCTGGAGCAGCGAAACTCCCTGGGCTGTCTGCCGTGTGCATGTGACATCAGTGGCACTGTGCCAGAGGGTGTATGTGACATGTGGACCGGACAATGCCCATGCCGAGAGGGGGTGGAGGGAGCGCAGTGTACTAACTGTGCCCACAACTACTACAACATGAGTTTACACCTACAGAGTAAGAGAACACAGAGCTGAAGCCAAAGTTACATCCAAGTTCAGTTCCAGTGTTAAAATTGAGTCGGACACTGTTTACAAAACTGAAGTAGTTCAGAAACTTTAACAAATAACATACTCTTTATAGTTTGACAGATAGTCACGTGTGGGACATCTTAGTAACTGTAACTAAAATACAATGGATGTTACTTCACAGGGATACACATTGCCCATATTTATATGTTGTAAGATTTTTTTTTTTGTGTAAAGCTTTTGTGTTGTATAAGTAGCGACAGTTTGGGAGAAAAATCGACATCTGTTCTGCATTCTGATGTTGTCTTGTGTCCTATCAGAGGGGTTGTCCCAGGGCTGTGTGCCATGTATCTGTGACCCCAGAGGGACAGCGCCGGGGTCAGTATGTGACAGCACCACAGGCCAGTGCGTTTGTGTCCCTACACGCTATGGACAGGATTGCAGTAGCTGCCGACCTGGTGAGTGTGTTTGGAATAATGACTAGATGGATGGATGGATGCCAGCATGAAATTTAAGGACTGATTGAATGAATAAATCAAGTAGATTTGTTATTCAGACAACCCAAAATTGGTAGAGATTCGGAGAAAAATGGTGAAGAGCAATGGTTTGTTCTCCGAACTTTAGTGTTTGTTCCTTTGTGTGTGTTGGCGTCTGACTTCTGCCAGATCTCCACTCAGTGATTGTCCTGTTTGTGCCAGGTCTCAGCAACAGCACCATAGAGGGGAAAGACTGCTTCTTCTGCTTTGTTTCTGTGTGTGTGTGTGTGTGTGTGTGTGTAGAGTGGGGTGGGGGACTATTGGTATGTGTGGTTCAGTCTTATGGGAAAAGAGGTAACAGATGTTGTATTGTGTCAGTAATGGAGAAGGACCAACAGCACAGTCAGGTTTACTGAGTTGTGAATGAACGTATTGATGGAAGGATGATAAAAAGAGTAACAGAGGACAATAGATAAAATACAGGATAATAGGTAATATAGGTAATATTCAGTACTGTTATGAGTAATATAGATGTACAACTTTGCTAACATATCTGATTATGTTTTATATTTATTTGATTATTTCGTCGCATTTGCCAAGCTCCATTCCTAAAAATTGCCCTTCATTATTTCTTCAACTGCGAGTTTGACATGGTATTCATGCCATTGAGAATTCCCTGCCGAAGTAGCTAAATAGAATATCTCATTAGTTTATTAGTTGCTATTAGCCTTGAGAAAACTGAATTGATTTATACTTTAGAACATGGAGTGCCTAATTTAACCTCACACACACACGTATTGGCTTTGTGTAAAATTTTATTACAAAACAATGGCAAACAACCCCCTCTAATGCTTATTAGGAGGGACATAAAATGGTTATCTCAAATTTGTACCAGGCTGCGTCTGAAATCACTTCAGTCACAAATGAAATTTGTGACATTAAATGTAAGAATTCTGAAGACCACAACCTGGACATCAAAAAGGCAGATTTTTTGAGTTGTGTTTTTAGATATCATCATGTGGATTACATTTTAAAGCTGTAGAAAATAAAGTCAATAGAAAATGAAGGAAGGAGGAAAAGAAAGATGCAAAGAAAGAAGAAACTATGAAACAAAATACAGTCAGATTAATAATTTTGCTTCACTTTATGTCTGTCTCTGTTCAGGCTTCTACCTGTCTCCACATCAGAGGATGTGTGCAGAGTGTGACTGCCATCCCATGGGAGCATCGCAGCGTGGTTGTGAGAGCCAGACCGGACAGTGTGTGTGTGCCCATCCCTCAGTGGGAGGGCGACGCTGTGACCAGTGTCGTGGGATGTTCTTCGGATTCAACCCTGGCCTCGGCAGGTAACCCACATAAAGTCAATCTCACACACACACACAGATGAACACCATATCTGCCCGCTGTACATCCTGTAAAGCTTTTATCCATTAATTAATTGCACCTCCTGCACATACACACGTGCAGCTGCACCTACGAGCACACACACCAGCAGGTGCAGTCGCTGTAAAGACAGTTTACAGATTGGTTGGCAGACATATGACTTACATGAGTTAAGAGCTGCTTTGACCTTTACCGCTCATGTCTCTACCTGCAGGGCAGGTCTCACTCACACAGCCACACACACAAAACTTAAAACACGCTTACACAAATGTAACTGTACACGTTACATCCAGTGCAATACTGGTGTGCGCACACACAAACTTTCCTCTCAACAGGGTGTCATAGCAGATAGATGATCCACAAACTGTTTGACTAGTGGTCCAGTGTGTGTGTGTGTGTGTGTGTGTGTTAGCTGACCTTGCCTGATAGCTGTATTCCCCAGTGGTCAGGCTGTGGCTGAGATCACCTCACAGCAGAGAGGGATTGAAAGATGGAAGGAGGGCGAAAAAATAACAACGTCATAAAGAGTTTACTTTACAAAGAGATTAAGGAAGGGGAGCACTGGGAAGGAAAGAGTGGAATAATTAAAGTATGGGGGAAATAAATAGGGATGGGATCATGTAGACTGCAGCAATGATAAAGAAAGAAAAACTGAGGAAAAGTGAAAGATAAGGAAAGATGTCAGAGGCACAGATCTTGTAAACGGCGAGGTACATTATGTCATTTGTGCCAGTGCAGCGAGTTTGTACCTCTGTCTCCCTCTATCTTCCTTTCTACACCTTTTTCTGTCTTATTTTCTTTGTTTGTGCATAAAAAATTACAAATAAAGTATTTCAGTTATTACTGCTGAATGCTTTTTTTGTGCCCAGAGTCGCTCCATAATAAGGATTTCTTCATCTAAATGTCATCAAGTAAATTATCCTCTCCCTTCAATCAATAAGCTTTACACAAATGAATTTACACACACACACACACAAATTGATGTGTGAACAGTTGGCTAAAGATATAGTCCTGCATCGCTGTGTGTCTCCATGGAGAACTGGGTCAGAGAAATGCTGACCGCTGTTCCCTTCATCACAGGAAAATATGATGGTAATTCTGTCTGGAGGGATTAAATATTGGCACACACACACATTCACTTACACACATAATTTTATTATAAGGGATTACATGTGTAACAGTCTAGTTCTCTAAAACCTACAGTAACATACAATTTGTGTTACTGGGACCTATCTTTGAAGGTCATTTGTAGAGTTATTAATGACATCATATTGTGACAATTGTATGGTAATTTGTACACAAATTCCTGCATGTCACTGTTGCTTGTTTATATTAGCATGCTGTATTTCACTAAATACACACACATTACTCTCTTTCACACACAAATACTGTACTTTGGTGTGATGTTGGTGTTCTCCTTGGAAATAGAGTGAAGGTCGAGTCACTATGGTATTTGTGTGTTTTTGAGTGTGTGTGTGTGTGTGTGTGTGTGTGTGAGGGCACCAGTTGACAGGACAAATTTGCGGCTCGTTAAGAGTCTGTGGCTTGACACACAACAATAAAGAAGGTGTGTGTGTGTGTGAGAGAGAGAGAGAGAGAGAGAGTGTGTGTGCGTGTGTGTGTGTGTGTGTGTGTGTGTGTGTGTGTGTGTGTGTGTGTGTGTGTGTGTGTGTGTGTGTGTG